>CAJUYH010000988.1:0-54394 GCA_910591685.1 Galerucella tenella | reverse complement strand
TATATATATATATATATATATATATGTATCGCTTGGTCATTCTTTTTGTTTCGTGTGCGCAAATTAAAAAATATTTCTCCACAACAAACATAAACAGAAAACTAAAGTAGAAATAAAAAAAAAATAATGAAAATGCGGAGGGATAAATGGGCATTGTGCCAAACTCCGAGTAACCATCGAGTGAAGAAAATGTTCAAAGGTTGTTTTATATGCTTTTTTTGTTTAACATTTTATGTTTGTCCATCACAACCAAGAGCATCGGCATTTTATTGGAGTTGATGGAGGGTATAATTCGCGAATATATATATATATATGTTCATATTCGTGATCATGAGTCATGGGTAAATATAAAAGGAAATGGAACATATGGCCATTACAGTGAGTAAAAATATAAACGTTAACCCATCCCTAGTCTCTTCCATTGCTTTTTACAACCGTCCTGATTCCATTCAATGTGACGGACGTGATTCAGTCACAGTAAAGGTTTATATTGACAATTTTCGCATCTGGAAATCATGCACAGTATTTTCAGTTAAGAATTTTAGTTTTATATTTGTGATTATTTGAAATTTTACTATAGAAATTAATAATGAATTTTTTTAGAAAATTGATTGGTATATTTTTCATTATAATTTCAGTATGATTGCATATTGGTTTGTTGCAATATTCACAATTAAATATTGAGGTTGCCCAAAACTATTTAAACTTCGTGTTGATTGAAGCACTGACACAACATATTGGATATCGCCACATATTCATTGTTACAATGATGCCATCGAATTCAAAAATATTCATTGCGTATCAAAGTATTCAATGAAAATCTCTGAAACTAAACATGAATTGCAAAGAATTCCCGAGTGGAATTTCTGGAATTGCACATAAATGTTTCGAAAATAAGTTGAAAATAGTTTGCAAATATAAATATATATAGATGTCTAATATCCAATTATTATATTTATTTATACTTATTGAAATAATAGAAGTATTTGCGTTTATTTCAACTATTCGAATTTGTTTCGATAAAATTCCAAACATTTTATATAATTATCGCCATTTCGCAATAAATTATATGCACATCTAACGTACACGAGATTACATCCTGTAAAAATTACAGTCAATATAAATCTTATTAATATAAATAATTTCGAAAGCATACGTAAATATCTAAAAATACAATAGTATCCATCTGACGATATCCGTTGTGTATAGTAAACAATATTGTCCGTTACTCCAATTCAATATTTACAACATCACTCATTATGAGACAGTATTTATTAGTTTAGCGAACAATAACGAAATTAATTTTGTCATTAAAGTTGACATATTTATCTCGACATACTATCCAAACAGTTATCGAAATAAAAAAGTGTATAGTACACATAAACACATACAAATGCACATACTTACACAAGGTTTACACTAAGGAGTTTGAAATTCGTGAATATCGAATGAAAAATAATTAGATGCTATACGATGTTATCTATTGTGTGATTATATGTGTGTATACACATATTGCATAAAGAACAGGGGCAAAAAATCGATAATAACCGGCCGGATGGGTAGGATATAGTGGTGGCTGAGATATTTCCTTCACACTATCCTGTCATGAGTCAAATTTCATTTGGGGATGGTCTTCCGCTGTGGACAAATCAATAATGACATGTAGAGTAAAAGAGGCGAGAGGAATTGTCAAGACTCATTCTCGTTCTTATGTTTAGTTGTGTCAATTTTTTTCTTTTTCTCATTTTATCTCTCATATATATATATGTTGCACTTAGTAAAATTATTAATTGTCATTATGCGTCGTTTGGATAATAACAACGTCAGTCACAACAGTATTAAAAAATACTTTGGAATATTTATTTTAGTTGCCCATACTCGAAATGTCTGCATTGCCTCTGGCTAATTCAATTAAATTAATTTAACAGCAATATGCACTCACGTTAATTATTCGCATATTTGCAATAACGCGCGTTGTATTGTGATGTATTTTTACAATGTATATTAAATAATAGCTAATATTATAATAAAAATGATGATGATAATTATTTAATAATGATTGTTATTATTTTTAGCCATTATGGAATTGGAATAGATCATGGTAAAAATTACATTCATCTCATCTATGTACTCGATATTCAAAATATTATTTTGTGATCGTTGATAGAACTCAAATGTTTAAGTTTGTGCACAAAAGTCTGAGACGTTGCCCAAAATATAATAAACAAATGAATAATTGATGATATCTCGATGGTTTTAATAGTTCTATTAATAGTTCATTATTGTATTCAAATAATAGTTCAATAAATAACCAATCACGAATGATAAGTACAATTAACCATACATCAAACGTTGATACCGGCAAGAGAGAGATAGACAGTGGGCGAATTGATATATATAGTACAGTGTAACAAGGCATATACGCCGCCATCTGTCTGCCTGTACCGCAGACTACTCCACTTCATTTGCGAGCATTCGTTGTACAGACAACTGGTTACTATACGTATTACATTAGAATACTGATTTGTCAAATGCGCTCATTCGATATATCAATGTGAATAAATTTAATGAGTAAAATTTAATTCAATAATTCGTTCAAACTCTTAATTTAATTTTCGATTTATTTTCTTGTATAATTATTAATATTACTGTAATTTCTAATATTGTTGTATCGCAGATAAAATCTAATACCAGAGTAAGAGAAAAAAAAATATAACATGTCATGCGAAAGCGAAATATATTATTTCAACTGTTTTATAGCTTTCTGGGTCACTATGATACCAGCATATAAATAATATACAAGCGATATGAATGATAAAATCTAATTTTACAATATATAAAAACATATTACCATGCGTTCGCTGTCGTTAATATTGCTATCGCGTGAATTAACGAGCGACCGCGAATGAATCCGCATGAAAAACGTTCAATAAAAAAAAAAAGAAAGAAAAACTAACATAGCTATACCGATAAAAAATAAAATACTAAAATGAAAAGAGCTAAATTTAGTAGGTAAATATTTGTAATACATCAAACTTTGGATATTAGTGATTTTTTTTCTTCAATATGCTTAGTTGCTCCCTCACTTTTATAAATTAAATATTGATTGACAAATTAGTCGTGGTAAAATATCGATTGATATATATTACACAAATATTCTTATACAATTCATTTTTAGAAATATATATGATGGAATTTATTCAGAAATCGGAATTTTTGATTAAGAAGACCCAATTGAACCCAAATGTTTGTGATATATTTATCGAATTTCACAAATGTATGAAGGAATTGGTTATCCTGGAATTTTGCAGTCAATTGTCAAACGAATGAAAGACGCCAGTTAAAATGGAACGCACCGAGGGTGGATAGGTGACGAAAGGGTTCAAGAGGGTGGGATCCGAAAAGCTATACTACGACTATATTACCCAACCACCACTACGTAAACTAATGCATTATATTGAGAGAACGTATTGTCAAATTAAAAAAAAATAAGTCTCACTTCTTTATTCTTTCCATTCAGATTTTTTGTATTGCTTAGCCCTCTTTCATCGAGACACAATCAACCGAAGTAATTCCCATTAATCTTCTTCTACAATGTAATGTAAACGTAATGTTTTTTTATTGACTGACAAACGTGAAGATTGATCGAGTGAACGCCACACAACATTTTATATAATATTCCAATATTTAGATGATGCAAATGTAAGTGTAATAAAATAAATTCAAGTGGATTAACCCATTCCAATCTTTTCATAAGAAAAAAAAATTTATTCATAGGAAAAAAATAATTGAATTGAAACGATATTATTCATGATGAAGGGAGAGATAAATTTAAATGAATGTACTCACACTGAAAAGTGGTATAGGAAGCACTTCCAGCCAGTTGGTCGTTCCAGAAAATTATAAACTTGACCTTGAAATGTTGCTTTCCCAGCACGACGATGTTCTTTCACACGATAACGACCCTCCCATGCATTACGATCGCCGCCAGATACGCTACTCAACAGCAAACGTGGATCGACACCTGAATTCGAATAATAATCATAAACTATTATAATAATGACTAATATAAATTGAGGGATAAGAGTATCAATGGTTACTGGTTAAAATAATGAATTTGGTTGCGACCAGAATTATAATATTTCACTTATGAATGTGTACCAGTACTATTTTGTATAGCAATTTTTTTTCCTGAGAATGTCTGCTATTTAATATACTATTTAAGTTTTGAAATAGTAATGATTACGACAATAGTAACGAATATTTTTTTCATTGTTACAAATAAGTTAGGCATAAAATTGGTACAATCAGTTTTGCATAGTAACCACTAGTATAGGCTTAGTGCAAAATGCGAACTCAAATAGATACGATTTATTTTGAATAGTGATTATTAGTATTGTTATTAATTTTTCGTCCCTACTTACAGGAAAGAAAAAACAAATGCCACGTTGCGGACACTGTAACCCATCGGGTATTTTTTACTTTAATCGAATTAATTCAAAAATGAGTAATTTGGTGATAAAACATTCGGGATAAAATTTTACTATACGGAACAACACAATTCATTGCGAATTGTAGAATTTCAAAGAATGTATATTGGTTTAATGATTAAATCGATAAAAAAATTTGAAAAATTAATAGTAAAAATCCAGCTAGTGATAACGAAAGTTCCTACTTTGCATGGTGAAAATTTTGCCTAGTTATGGCATTTCCGAATTCACTAATATTCACAATTAGTTTTAATAAATCGAACGGTTATCCTCTTTCTATACATCAATAGTTACAATTCCCATTTTTCTCTGTACTCTTAAATTTCCCCAGATGACTTGATATCAAAAAGCCTATAGGAATAATTTTATCTCCAAATAAATAAACGAAGAAGAATAATTATTCTCTTTCTAAACTAATGTATAACCTTCATTGTAGTCAGTGGGTCATAAAGCTTTACTAAAACATCGTTCAACGAAGCCCCTTAACGCTTAACAACACGCGGGTGTCGTGTTCATGACATCGACCCTGTCATTGATGTTCCAGCATGACACTCGAAACCTTTTAGATAAAAATGCCAAATAACGTTGGATGGCAATATCGTGTATAGTAAAATAACACGAAATATAAGAATTGTACACAGATCGAATAACATGTGATCCAACAATAACATCATTTTGTCTTGTCTCTGTATCAAACTAGAGAATGGCATTATACCTCGTGGCATAGGCTTTCTTCTCCATGAAGGATCGTTGTTTGTAGAGACAAATGGTCTTTGACTACCAAATGGATTTACTGACGACGTTGCTTTATTACATTTTGATTTTTTTTTTGCATTTGATTTCGGTTGATTATTATTATCATCATTTGTATAATCAATAACAAAAATTTCTGGCAGACCACAAGTTTGCACTAAATCACTTGAATGTGAATTTCTCCTTGATCCCATTATAAAACTTGTGTATAACGTTATAACTATATCCAATGTATATTTGTATTATTATTCTCTTCACTTGTTTATACGACATTTCCAAATGACATTTCCCACAGTCACATTATTCTCCATATTATATGTTTTAATTTAATTTATATCTAATAACTCTTTTTATTTACCCGAATGATTTTATTCGAACACAATTATTGTTAACACTATTGTTGTATGTATTGTCACTATAATTTTTGACATCAGCTGATTTTGTTGTGGATAGTGGCAGAAAGATACAGCCATTGACCCATGTGAAAATAACTGTTTATCGTTTGTGTCAATCCTACAGAAGAACTGTTACTAGACATTCAAAGACTTCTATCTATGTTTATGCTACTCACAAGCTTCATTGTACTCCTACAAATAGGATTAGCTGAATAGAAATACGCCTGATGACCTAACAACTATGAATACTATATGGCTTATTTCTGCTGCATGTAGAATATCGAAATAATTTATATAATGCATGACCGAAAAGAGCTGTTTGCAATATATAATATAGAAATATGTCAGAGTAAATTTATACACAAGTCACAATATTGAGACGAGTTCTATCACTGTCCGTGTTTTTGTGAATAACTCAACATATTTTTGTCATCAAAGTAGCCACAATTTAAATGCGTATAAATATAAATGTAGAGCGCGGAACTTTTGGAATATTTCCGGTAGCATAACATTATCACTTATCTCAGTGACCCTCTTTTGAAATTTCGTCGCACACCAAAAGGATTAAAGTATAAATATATTATTCGTGAATATACTCAAGTATAATAAGTTGAATAATGTCATAAAAGTGCAAAGTAAAATTAAGATTAATTCATTCTAAAAATATATTTTCTTGAAATATAAAACTATTTAGGATACATTATTGCAAGATGAATTATTCATTCAATATTTTCGACAAAACCGTTAATAGCTGGCAATATATTTTATTTAAAAAAATGTAAAACAATAAAAAAAGAATATGGAAAGAATGCATGAAATTTAGATTTTTTCCTCTTTGTTTATAATTGTCAATAAATTCTGGTGCTCTATTCAAAGTATATATTAATATGTAGTTTATATTTACATCCAAAACTACTCTAAAACTTTGTTGATGTGAATTTTAGACGGTCCAATGCACTCTTCACCCGTGACATCGTTGGAGTGCAAATGAAGAAAAAAAAATTGACTTACTTCCGGTGAATGTGTCATTGTTATCCGATGGCAAAGTTGCACTTGTCTCGGACAACGGTGATGGCGTTGGTTTCAATTCAGGAATTGTTTCCGCTCCGAGATATTCACCGCCACCGCCACTTCCATTGCCGCCGCTTACCTGAACGATTGTAACGTTCAATGGACCCCGGTTACCTAAAAAAAAAAAAATAATAAAAATAAAAGAAAACAAAAAAATATTAATCAATGCCAATCTTCACAATCCATACAATAGAATATAAATTAGCGCGTTGTTCCATTCTTTTCTTTTCAATTACCATTGTACAATATGGAAATCAATTATACTATTTCATATAATGTGTGTCCTCGGTACAGATCCTGGCAAGTATTTTATTTTTTTTTCATCTATTGCATGTTCGTCAATCGATAAACCCAGCATGATGTCTGCATCAGACTAATCTAATATATCACCGTTGAATATTTTATGTCTTTGTATTTGTATCAGTTGAATTAAAAAATTTATATAGTAGATTTAATAGGAAAAGACATTATTTATCTGACTATCGAATTATTAACAGAATTTTTATCAAATGATCACATAATTAATCTTACACTTATGTTCAAGTAAAATTAATCTCTATAATGAGTATTTGGTCTCTCTTAAAAAGTTTTTAATTTTCAAATTCGGAATAGTGTGATAATAATTTCGAATTAATCGAAGCATTTAATTCTTCATGCAATGAATTAACAATCTGAATTGAAAGTAGATTCGTTTCATCTTAGTATTTCGTGGGTAATAATCACCGTAAATAAATCACAGCGACAAAGATTTTATGAAGTTGGTCTTTTCTTCGTGAAGTCTATATAATGAATTCACTCACGAGCGCATTTATGTAGCAGTCTCTGGAGTCAAATATGAAAATGAATTGAAAACATTCGTGACTATGTCCAATAATCATAAAAATATTCCACAAAACAAGATAATATTAAAATAAAATGTAAATTTGAACGATTATTAACATAAAAAACTAATACAACTCAATTATTAAAAGTTTTTCTGTGTTACTGTAATTACAAAATAATATTATTATAAATTCAAATGATTAGCCAGGTCATATTCATTTATAATTCTCAAAATAAACAAAAATTGTTTATATTGGTATTAATGTTCATAATTTTTAGAAACATAATTTGCTCGAATTTTTTCTATCATTTCTTATTAATTTCGGTCGCTCTATTTCAATCGTACGCTAATTGGCATCAAGTATAAACACCAACTGTCAAGTCACTCAAATTGCAACAACACTGCGATTATCAATTAAAAGTTTGATATTCATTTCAATGTTGTAAAATGATCACGCGACAAATGTAGAATATCGAAAAAGATTTCAATGACTATTTAAATGTTCCAATCTACTGTTTAACAAGAGCTCACGAACTCAAAAAATTCATCAACTTCAATATTTCGTACTCACTGATTTATTCACTCGATTGCAGAATAATATGGCCTCGAGGCGAATAGTAATCGCGTCTTTCCGGTTTCACTATTATTCGTCATTATTTAATGACGAGGTCGTATTCACTTATCATACATGTGTATATACATATCACAATATATTTTATTGTACAGAAAATAGTGAGGTTGTACTGAGCAGTTTCAGGTTATGTTGTCTCGTTGTTGACCCGCGTACACAACATGGTTTACTTGTAACGAATGTAGGCCAAACCCCCTGTGTATTGTTTAACTTTATCAAGTGTGCATCAATGAAATATTAAATCCTACACCAACATTGAAAATATTTATTTTGTTTTCCATTCCTGCTGTTGACTCTGCATTAACTCTGGTACTTTGAATGCGAGTTACCTATATATATATATATATATTTATGTATGCCGATATTCACATACATATACTGATTAACAAATACGTGAAAGATTTGAAAGGATTCTGGATTTACTGAAATGGAAAGAAAATAAAATGCGATTTGCTGTTTGTTGAATGTGAATATCATTGTGTGAATTCAAATTGTGAATAATTGTGAATAATTCAAGCTTTGTGCACTCTTTTTTCTTTTCTTTTTTTTTCTATAGTATATCTATTGTTGATGGCAGCTATTTCCATGCGGAGCAACAATTGAATTTGTATTTGTAATGACATAAACACTTAACGATTCATTATAAAATCTAGGTTATCATATTTTTTTTCTGTTTTATTATTCAGTGAGTTGTATAGGCAATTATAAAGAGCGTAAAACTGTTGATGAGAACAGAGTATAGCCATTAAGTATCAGGAGAACTTTAAGGAATCTTGATCCCACAAATTGATGAATAATTTGTCGACTTGAATAGTTTTAACGATAATCTGCATCGATAATATATTTAGAGAGATATATATGTATATCCAATGAAACCTTTCGAAATAATTTATTGAGAAAGCTAATCCCGTATCGTATCAATTGATTATGATCATCAAGTTCAGTGTTGTAATGGAAACAAATTCGAGGATTCATTCATACATTAATTATTTACGACAGTGGTTTCGGTTCTCGGTAGCATTATATATTATTTTTTTCATTAGTCAACTCATTCAAATATAATAATTATAAAAATTATTCGAATGATTTATACGGTCAATAGAACAACCGTGATGAAAAGTAACCGGTGAGTCTACTTGCCTAAATTTTTTTTTATTATTTTTGTCTATTTATAGAGGAGCAAGGAAAATAATTATGAGTATTAATTTAGGAGTCAATTTAAACAATATCAAAATTTTTTTTTTGTGAAACTGTGAACAAGGAACGAATGCGTTTCCAAATAGTCTGTTAGTTTGTTTGTCTGTTCATATTCAATATGTATCACATAATATTGTGAATAAGACAACAATATTTTTAAGAATCTTATGAGCTTTTAGTCGAAGCTAATACATTTTCCAATATTTCATATTTTATTCATCACGTAGCAGAGATGAATTTATCAAAACTGTAATAAATTAATAATGACATACTTCAATATTCACTTTGCACTTTTCATAATCGAAACTTCATAAATAGATAAAAATTGACTGAAAGAAAATGTTTGCATTAATTGGTATTTTTTATTCACTACTATAAATGAACTTTTATTTTGTGAATATCAAGTTGAAAAAAAGAAGATAAAAACTTGATGTCAGTTAATCTCTTCAACGATTCAAATTGTTCCGACAATGTACATAGTAATGTGACAACCAGGGAATGATAAATTTCTACGTAACATTTGAATTCGAATTCAATTACTGAATAGCAAAAATATACCGATGTCGTGTCCGATTAAAAGCTAACTTTTAATCGGATACGACATCGATATATTTTTTTTATTTTCAACGTTTTATCCAGAGTCACAGTAGCGATTTGCTGCCACGATAGTTTGCAATACAACGATTATTGCAAAAAAGGTTATGTTAGTTTTCATATCTCGATGAATATCGTGAATTGAACTAAACAATGCAGATGTATTCAAGTGAAAAAATCAAGTCAATCCAATGATTTCATTCCCGAACAGATATATTCTATTTGGAAATTTGAATCACCTCTTTTCAAAATTTTCAAGAAAATGCAGCCCTCCAAGACTGATGCACATGTAAAATTATATACGAATTTGAACATTTAAAACCACTTCTCTAAAAAATAAAATTCAAAATAGTTCAATAATAAACAAAGTTATATTTTTGTTCCGGCAGTTTATTAGAATCTGCTGTAAGCTAAAATACCTCGCATCGACATACCTGATCGGGTGGATGGCGGCAACAGTCCTTGCACCTCGTCTAAAGGCATCCCTTGACCTTGATAATCGTGATGATCTGATCGGTTTTTCATGCCTTGTTGTTGAAGAAATAAATTCCGAGCTGCCGGTTTTCAAATAACAATTTTCCGTCTCGATAACTAGATGTAATGGAATTGGGTTCGGGTATGGAATCAGGAAGGCAGTCGAGTCCTTAAGGACTCCTGGTGACAACGGCGGACGGTGATTGAGTGTCATCGCCCCGCCGTCTCACCTACGACCATGCCCCAAGATATTATCCAAGCATAAATTATAACTTGCTGGTACGAATGCCGCAATCCCAAGCGTTTATCTTACCGCTGTCTCGATGTATCTCTTCCAACCTGAGAAATATAATACAAATATACATGTACATATTGATAAGGTATATGTTTGTATTGTCATCGTGGTACTACGATGAAATCGTTAAATATGAGAAACTTGTCATTTTGTTTAACACTTTGTGGGATTTGAATTCATTGATTTTTATGATCAGAATAGAAAATCTATTGCACGTTATTTATATCACATTGTAATGAATTCTAATGATAATACATTATTGTAGTAATTATCTCGTGATATTTCATATGTTTGAAGTTATTTTGATACTATGTTTTTATTATTTAATGAAATATCGGAAATATTATGAAGAGAATTGAGTTTTACACGCACAAAAAATGACGAATAAAAATACATGTTGAATTTAAATATGGGTGTATCTTCCTACCTATACAATTTTTTTTTAATTTATTGCGAGAAAACTAAAAAAGTGGAGAAAAAAAAGCAAGAAAAACATTTATTTTTGTTGACCACACCCAGTTTAATTTCTCGTTCATGTCTAGACCCTGATATTAGAATAAATATGAACACTCCCCGAGAGTCGTTGCTGCGTTAAGCTTCATAATAATTTACCTTTTATAAATTGCACTGGCTTTTTCCAATGGCTGAATGTGTCAAACAAATAATTATAGGTTGAAGAACTACAAAGTAACTTTGTAACTTCGAATGTCGGCTGGGTGCGATATTATTATAGATGTTCTTTGTAAGCATTGATGTAAGTTTAACAATTAATATTTAAAAATCAATATCGAAGTTATGAAAACGAATTATTCGGCCTATTTTTTCTCTCATTATTGTTTTTTTTTTATCATGAACATTCATTCATATAACATGACATTTATAGATATTATAAGATTCAAGTTGATGAAGGCTAAACGAAAAATTTAGTGATTTCTCTTCATTGTTTTATAAATGATATGTACAGCCACATGCCACTTATTCTATTACTTATATGCCATTTTTATATATATTCTATGACACAAACACTATCGTAGAATATCACGTTACAATTTTCTGAAGTAGAAATGAATGTTTTAAGTGAAGCGACATCCCCAACAATTCAAGCATACAAATGTCACAGTAGACCTCTCTCGAGATTTACCTTACACACACACATTGGTCTAATCTCTGGATAACGTCGTTTGTTTTTGTCACTTTTTCATTTCTATAAAATATACTGAGTGCAATTGTTCTTCATCATGAAAAAATATAATAAATCATAAAATGATATAATAATTGATGAAAATATTTGATAATTTATGAATATTCATGATAATTTACAAAAATTTACGGTAATGTACAACAAAATTTTATACCCAATTACTACAAATTGAAGAGAAAAAAGTGAAGGCTTTTGAAATATTTTCATGGTTGCAATTTCGCGTGAAAAATGTCAAAGTTAATTAATAGAAAACTTTCGTAATTGTTCACTGATAGTATAAACTTTACACGAATATCTTGACAGCACAAAAAAAAAGAATTAGGTAAATGTCACGAATATGTGACATTTTAACTTCAAGGAGAAAGCTTTCAAATATGTCATACTTTTTCATCAGTGATATTTTTTTTTCTTTTATCCACATCGCAATTATGCGACCCCAACGAAATTTATCCAACCATTTTCGTCGCTCCATTTTTCAGTCCGATTAACATCTTTTGTGTTTAATGTAGGGTCACAGATTAGGTCTGCAATCTTCATATAAGAGGATTATAATTTTGTTTAGTTGAAAATGCAATAGACCCCATTCACGCGGTTTGAGTGCCTGTTCCTTGTTTAGCCGTTGAATATAATATATTGTTGTTTGTACGTGGCTCTGAACCGTAGGGGTTCAAAAGAGGGTGAAAAAGGAGAAATGAATAAAATGTTCCACAGAGCGTATAAAAGCTTCATCCATATATTAACTATTTATGAAGGCCACACAATCATCTTGTGTTCTCATTAAATTCATGAATAACCTAACACATGATATAAGAAATTATTAATATACATTACAATAAATTATAATAGTGTGAAATAGAGCAATGAGATGGGATTATTATTTCAAATATTTTTCAAGGTTTCTAAATATTCTAAAACCCACTTTTGATATTGCAAGTAGCTATTAAATATGTTTAAATAAATATATAATAACGTGGTGTTGTCACACACGCATTTTTCCACTCGATAATGTTGGACTGTATAAAAATAAAAGAGAAACATAACAATGTTGGTTGAGTCATTTCATTCAAGTTGGATAAATAAAAAATTAGTTGGTTAAGAATGAAAATAATGATATATTGAAAGAGAGGTTCAACATAGCGTGCGACTATGGTGACGTAGAAAAAATTACTTGATCAACCCACTCTGTATTTGCACCAGATAATTATGCAATTTAGCATAAAAGTTCAGAGTTAATTATAGATAATAAGAAATGAAAAAGTATTGAGTCAAATTGCCATTCACGTCGCTACTCTGAATTTGTTTACATTTACGCGTTTTGATTATATTGCTAATCAATTGGAATATATTTATCATAATTATATTAAGCAATCGATTGCATATTGATTTCAAATGTGGCACGAGTTCCCTTCTTTTTTTTCTGTTTTCTGTTTCTGTTTTCTGCAACAGGATAAAAATAAAAAACCGTTTTTCAAATTGAAAACCCATTAAATCTGCATCAAGATAAAAAACTTGATATAAATATTTAGTCAATTAATATTCAACATTTCACAGAAGCGATCATGTAAATTATATCAGACAATACACCTTAATTTTATACTCTCTGATGTGTGGCATGGATTAAGTCTCCAATGGAGTACACAAAAAGTTGTGATAAAGTGAAATTCCGTTTGATATGTTTCTACAATAGCCGCTACTGTTACTATTACCACTATCACTACTACAACAGCAACTCTATCACAAAATTTTGAGATGCTTTTATACAGTGTCTGCTATATAATGTGCAGTTGCTCGTGGCAACGGGGATCAAAGTTGATTTCCAGTAGAAGTGGCACAAGAAAAGGAAACTGGGAGAAGAGTGATAAAAAAAATAAGGAACAAAAAGAAATGATCCTCTCGTATTTTGAATGAAACCACCAGTTGGCTGTTTTTATATTTCTATTCCAAGCTTTTTTATCTCCATTTTTGAAACTTTCATTTCACTTCACTTGAATAAAACCACCATATATAGAATTTATGAAAAAATTATTTTAAAAAAAAAAATATAATACATCTTTCATTTGGCACAATCTGCATATTTTGTAATATGAAACAAGAACTTCCGCAAATTTATTGTAATAGTATATATTTATCAGTGAAGAAAAAATCATAACAAAATAAACTCTAATATTCTTTTTTACTTCATGAATATTATAATAAAAAGAGCTTTTGAGTTTTTAATAAACCAATATATAAATATGATAAATAAATAGAAAAACTGCATTATATTAATAGAGAAAGAGGTAAGGGAAAATAAATCAATAGCAAATTGACAAAAATTTAATCACATAGGTTATTAATATTTCAGTAAAGTTATTTAAAGCGCATGTGAAACAATGAATACAGGTTTGTTTTCATATGAGTAATGTTAAAACTGTTGGAATATTTTATACTTGAAAATATACAAAACTTGTACGAATTTATTTTTAGCCGAATTCACGTAGTAATTTTCAAATTATTATTTATTATTTTGTCACAACTGCGTTTATATAGCATTAAGACAGAGTGAAGAAGGGAAATTCAAATACGGTATTGTCTACCCCAGTTCTATTGTCACGGGAATATATAAATTTCTCTGTCAACTACATCACGTAATATTTGTGTCACGTTCCGAAACTTAGGACACCTCATCACCGATGAGATCACAATAAGACCCACATATATGGATAAAATTTTCCATATCACACTAACACTATACGGCGTTGGGAGTGGAGTTAATAATAGTAGACGTAATACTACAGCGGAATCTCAATTCAACCTTATATATTTCAAGAAATAATATATTTTATGATTCTCTTCACACATTTGTGTTCAGCTTCAAATATATTTATAAATATTAATTAGCAAATTTTCTTTTTAGATCGGAGCATACTTCGATGACGGTAGAGTGGAAGGATAATATTTTCAGAAAATATCTTCGATTGCAAAAATTTATATTGGAATTTCGATCATATTCTTTAAAAACAAAAATGTTTCATAAAAAATTATCTTTTCATTACATTATGGTTTTTTTCTAATTGTATTCTAATTTATTTCATCACTTCATCAGGTAGTGTCGATGAAACTGATTCAATCGTAATTTAATGAAAAATTATCATTAATAATAAATTATATAAATGTATATTATTTTTGGAAATTAAAGAGGTCAAATTAACCACCGATTATGAAGAAATGAAATATGTGAAAATGGTAATAATAGAATTGACCGTCCACAATCAACCAAGAGAAGTCACGACAATACAATTATTTTTATGTGTAACCTTTTGAAATTGAAAAATAGTACGGTGTGACCTGACATTCAGTATATTGGAAAGCCACACTGTGTACATGAGGGGAAATTTACACTGAAAATTTCAATGTTAATGCAATAACAAACATCCATTCTCAGAATGTCGATTCATACTGAGGGAATAAAATACTCTTCCCGATTGATCCATTGCCATTTATATCGGAATTTGATTAAAAATGTATTGAACTCAATTGGAAATAAATTAAATTCATTTTTTGAACATATTCTTTCATGAATTACATTACAATATCTCAATAAAACTCTAATATTATTGAATTTGAACATTATTATTATCAAAATTATTGATAAACAGTAATCAGAAAATATTTCCATTCATTTCCACAATTTCCTACTTCATATGAACGAATCCACATTTGTGTTTTTTGTTTATTTTCCGATCATAACTTTGTTCATCAGTTAAACGAGAAACGGTGTAGCATTCACAAATGTATTTGGGATTAAATCTCGAAGTTAGTAGACTAGAATTTCACTGTGAGAAAATTGGAAAACTCTAGAAACTATCGGACTGTGAGAGGTGAAGAGATTATAATGAGATAATGAAAGTGAATAGCGTCTGAATCGATTAAATCATTAATATCAAACTGGTATATATGCACGAATGTACGTATACGTATACATATATACATAGGATTATGAAGGTAGGACAAATATATGCTCACACTTTGTTGGTTTAACCACCACTAACATATACATATATATATATATATATATATATATATATATATATACGTATAATAACAGAATTAGCAAATATTTCCAATGCAATTTAAGATAACACAGATGACCATTGACATTAAGTGTCTTTTGACACTTAATCGATTATATACACTGTTCTAATTTTATCTCGGTCTATTTGCACTCTTTTCTACTAATACCTCATAATATTATAAATTCTATACATACACAATATATCAATGATTAAATAGAAACTCTGAAATTATAATTGAATGAAAGAAACGAAATTACTAATAAGAGATAATATTTATTCGACAAAATATATAGGAATATCACGAATGGGGTTGGAAAAAATTGTTAATAATTAATTGGACATATTGAGAAATTAATTCAATATCACCGAACGAAATTATTCAAAAGTTGTATGTTCATTTTCACAATGAGGGAACAACGCTCGTGACTGCCAGGTGTTTCTATCAATAATTACATCTCATGCCTACGATCAATGATAGCAGTGCAGCAACACATCTATTCGAGCATGTGTATCATATACAAACAAAAGGCAAGAATACGAAAAATTAAATACATATACCATGTGCCGTTTTTCAAAATATTTCATTTAAATATCACGAAAAATGTTCTATACTCAAAAATAAAAAGAAATTACATTTTAATGTTGCACATATACAGTAAGAGCAAAACTTTTTTGTCAAGTAATACTTTCAAAAAGAAACTATACAGTCCCTCTCTTCAATTAAATTTTATAATTATTAAATATGAATATTCAAATAAACAAATTGAGTTATTTGTCATAACTCAAATATTATACCATACATACAACGAAAACTTCATAAATTCTCCACTAAATGTTTTTTTTTGTATTTCAAACGCTTGTAGTTCTCGAGATATTTGAGAGGATTGTCTAAAGAAGTACACACTGTACATGTATATATCACAAATAATTTATTTGAAATGATATTCGATCTTAGAGTAGCCATTTATAAAATGAAAAGTAATATAACATCAATAAATACCTGTTGCAAAAAAATAGTCGTAGTGTCAATAAACCACCATCAACATTATGTCCACATATATTAATCCCCTTCATACGTATTTATTTATTCCATCCCATATATAAATATATATACATTAATTGAAGGCCAAATGAAACATTCACAGTTCGATAGCACACAATGTCACTTTTCGAAATTGCAAATTAATCAATTTTTATCCACATTATTTATTCATTTATTTTCCTTTTTCAAGAAGCTTTACGATCTACAATACTTGACACACGTTTTTGACCTCAGTTATATTATAGCTGTGCTCAACATGCTACTGCCACACGTGTCTCTAACGCAGCACCCAGTCGAATATGTTCAAACCGCGTGCCCGACAATATATAAATATACAACAGCCCAACAAAACTGTCTTTTCAAAACACTTATTCATTTATATTATTATCAATCAATTCCAATAATATCAACGCAAATAACAATTGAAATGTAATGAGGGACACATGACAATAATGAACAAATATTGTTTTTCAACAAGAACATTGACTGGTCGATTTACAAATGCAGTCGGCGGTCCTGCGGCGCCCGAGCATTCAGCCCGACAGGAGATACACACGCGACGTTGAATTCGACTGCGCAACTAACAACGCGCCTCCAGCTATAATAATACCGAGCTCCTGCCTACACACATACAATCTATACCAATAGCTACCTTCAATCGACGCACTGCCCCTGAGTCATAAAATAATATATATATATCTATATATATATATATATATGTGTGTGTGTGTGTGTGTGTTTACATATGTATGTAGTAATTATTAGTAGCGTCATCGGTGACCTGAACAAACTTGCTGTCTTAAATCCATTTAGTTCTTAAAATCGTTACATTAACGATATATAAATATTAAGATGCCGCCTAACATTTATTTGTCAAGTATATTGTTTACACAAATTTCAGCGTGTTTTTATACGATGTCAACACCTGATTACATGACGTTATGGTACGTCATCTTGTTTGCTTAGATATTGCGATCATCATTTTTATATAATTCATGTATATATTTATATGTGTGTGTGTTTATTTTATTGAATTATTCACCTCAAATACAGAAGAAAAATTGTCGAAATTTCAAATAGTCAAATAGACAAAGTGGCGAATTTTCCAAAAGATATAGTATAATCAATAGTTTCAGTATGAGTTGTGTAATTTTTCAAAAATTACCAATTAAACAAGTATAGAATGATTATGAAGAGAAAAAAAAACAAAAAAGTGAAAACTAACTTGGCAGTTATTCTTTTTTTATTTTATGAAAGAATTAGTTTGAAACATGACTTGTGTACTTACTGGATGTCTTAACAAATTAATATTTGACCCCCTTTTCAAAATGGGGCTGTTCATTTGTAGGAATACATCCCGTATATTTATTCTTTCATATTATTATTGTACATCACTATGATAATTGTCCAATTTTCGTTCACTATTTTTCATCAGTTCAAAAAAATCTTTTTTTTTTAATTTCTTTTTAACATTACTATCTGAATTTTTTGAATTGACCAAGTTATTATTATTTAATGTTGGAATGTAATTCAATTTTTTGTCACTGTTATATTATATATAATAGTATTTGCTATTCGTCCTTCAATGTCTTTCAGTCTTATTCTAGTTAGTGTCTACGATCGATAAGTTTAAAATTATCGACATACAGTAGACTTATGTCGTTGTTGACGTTGGTAGTTGGGGCGTATGTTACATACTGATAGCTTGCGACCTGCGACCTTACACCTTTCGGGTTTGTCTTTTGACCACACACACATACATATTCACACACGGACATACACGTGTGTACATATCAAAACATAAATGATACAGTTATTCATACGAAGAGAATTTAATAGAATCGAATAAGATTTCCGGAATTAATTTTGTTAAAAGTGAAAGACACAGAGATGATAGAGAAACGAAATTAGAACTCGAGACCTCGTTGTTACTTGGAAAAATAAAAATAGAGAACGGCTATTGGATTTCTTATTTAAAGATGAATTATTCGTATTGATATATAAAATGTGATTTAATTTCATATCGATTGATATTCACCTTGACACTATTTTTATTTTCTGTCATTAATTAATTACGAATTCAAATTTAGAAATTGTATTTTCTTTTCCAACAAATAAATGCGTTAATAATTTGGTATATTGGTATTGTGGTTCCAAGATTCTTTTCTTTTGGTCATTTATTTATTTACTATTATTATGTTTTTTTTCTTTCATTATTTTTATCATGTCAGTTTTATTAACTGCCTTGTGGTAATAATTTATTTCTTTCGCGTCAAGGACATTGTGTGCAATGTCATATGATCGATTATGGTCGCATAGTTGGAATAAGATAGGTAGCTTTAGCTGATGGCACTGACCGTCAATAAAAATGGCGTAATCCTACAATTCATTCGAGTACTCATTATAACTGAAAGAAGGAAAGGAAAAAAAAAAATATATTACAGAGCGTATGTAAATATATCAACCTGACATCTTGCATACACAACTGGTATTTTGAAAAATGTGTTGCTTCCCACATTACTTTGGTGTTCTTATTTATTATGCTGTTTGAATTTTTCCTCCTGGTCGATATATTTCAGATGCCACATTGGTGACTACGCACTCGAGTACAGCACTTGAGGTATGACATTGATCGTTTGTTGGTGCCGCTCAAAAATTTTCTAATATACAAAGAACAACGGAAAACCCATTTGAAAATTTTACAATTGTATTTGGATGTTTGTTCCACATCAGATTCTTCATTCACAATTAAATACTGATAACGCTGATGTTTTATCAACAACAAATGACTCATTGAGCAAGTTGATTGTCTTTTTTTTTTTATTGTGAATGGTTTGTTGAAACACAAATAGACAAATTGTTATGCAGAGGACAACACTGTCTTGTAAGAATATATATGGTGCCCTCTCTGGAAAAGCTTTCGATTCTTATCGTAATAATCAACCCTCAAATTTGAACACTGTTCGTTTATTTTTTTATTAATTACTTTTACCTTGCAATGAAAAGTGAAATTCCTCATGGATTTTTTAACTGCGATAGAGGGTGTATAGTGGCAACAATTGACTGTTGGTAAATATTCCACTCGAGGTAAATGGTATCGATATTTGTTCGTAGCTTACTCGGAAGATTAGGGGTTGTAGAGGGCACCACTAGATGATATCGAATAATAATCATGTATGTATGAAAGTTCAACGAAATGAATGATTGATATATTGCCACAATGAAAGCCAAAAAACTAATTTATTTTTTTATTTTATAACAATACTAAAGATACAATCTTGAGGTTGGTATATTTATATAATATTTTATTTCAATTCAATTATTTTGTTCATGAAATGTCAGATTTTTCTTGAAAAAAAATTGTAGTTCCTATCTTTATTACCGTTAATTTCTGAATATTACATTCAACATAGCCACAAACAGACACACATCTCCGATTCATTAAAAAGGTTGTAATATATAAATGGATTAAATTATATTCATTTCTTTCATTCATTCATTTATATCCATATATTTATTTTTTTGTTTTACGTTATCATTCAATAATTATTCAACTGATTTTGGGTTTTACAATAACTCGATAATTATTCAAATTTTAATATACCATCGTGTTAATTAACGAAAAATTTATAAAATTTCCATACACTTGTATTTTGAATCAGCAATTAGCGACAAAACCACAGCAGCCAAACCACAACTAATGTTTGCCCGTTAATATTGCACAAATGTTATAATTATTATATATTATAGCGAATGGCATAAATACACGTATGGAACCCGCAATACGGTGCAATTTAACAGTTCGCATGCAATATTGGTATAGTATATAAGCTCGTTGTTGTTGAATGCAATTAATATTTAATTTTTTTAATAAATAAACAACATATTAGTCATGCACCCTCGCAAATGCATCACGTGAATATTCCATATCGTGAAAATATTAATTGCATCATTGTACAATATTATTTTATTATTGTATATTGATGGCGGAAAATATTTTTTTTATCAATTGCAAGAATTATAATAAATTTCTAGCAAGAATACGGTATGGTGATGTTTATTTTAGAACATTGTTAATCGATGGGACGATGGCATGCAATTTCATAGACAATTGCGTGTGTGAAACATGCACCAATCGATCCAATAATTAATACTATTATTTTACGTGATGTTATACTGTATGGTAAATAATAATGTACAATTTTCTAGCGACACATTTATGATATTTCGGTCAACTCTATTTCTGTTTCTGTAATTACACATTCGATACAGGAAGAAACTGATCAGATCTATGTTAAACACGCTTCGAGCGTTTCACATTTTCTCTCGAATTTTTCTATATGCAAGTTATATTATGAATTTTGTATCTCTTTAATGTCATTCGGGTTATATTTCGATGTTTAAATCTGCGAATCGTCGATATCAAAGATATATATTTTTTTCTTTTTTCTGTGGATTCAATTAAAATGTTATTTAATTTTGTGTAAATTTTTGACATTGATTGGACGCATTTTAATTGATAGAATTAATTTTTCTTTTAAATCAGGATACCAATTGGAACACATTATAAATACAATAGTACACATCGGGTCAAATGTAAAGAAAAACAAAATGAATGAAAATGTATTTTATATGTTCCCAAAGATGATCATATTTATTGGATGCTACACTTTATTAAATTATACTTGTGAACTTTTGTCAAATAACATATCGAATATTTATCGCAACGAAATTGTCGAACTCAATTACAAGTAACTGTGACGTTAATTATTCCACCTAATTTAAATGCAAATTAGACCTTCAACTCTTTATTGAATAATTAATTTTATTAAGTTTATTACCACAACCAATAAGAAATACATAACAGTGACAACAGTGCAATTAGTGTTATGACTTTTTTTAAAGTGTCAACAATAATGAAAAAATGAGCTCACTATTTTTGTGACAAACTTCAATCTCAGTCTGTACCTAATCGACTTTTCTCACTAACGCACCCTCCAGACACGCTATCTGAATCTTCATATCTAGTAGTAGAATTTTTACTGACTCTTACACATTCACATCAAAGTGAAGCCAAGTGAAAAAGGAAGTGAATTTTTGTCGTCATGGAAATAAATTGATATAATAGAATTTACATCAAAATTATTATGTAGGTATTAATATGACAATTATTACGCTGTAAAAAAAATAGATGGACTTTTGAGTAATATTTTATTTTTCGGTATTAATCTCAACTCTATTATCCGAAATAAAATTATTATTATGATTGAATAGTAAAATATAATATAGATGTTACATTTAGATTATGTCACTATTTAATAAGACTTTATCTGCACCAATTGTCAAAGTAATTATTAGTCAACATTATTATTCTAAACGGTACATTAGCAAATGTTTATTTATTAATCAATAAATTATCATGACGACAGCAGTTTTGTCAATATTATATATCAAATTTGTTCATTATATCGAAGATAGTAATTTGTCAATGAATAGATAATTATCTAATTATGAGATTCATTAATGATTAGTGCTGGTAGTATTCCAATTGTGGGGATGAATAATTAGTCAATATATACCGTGATCACTACTACAATGTAAATTATTAACACGAATAATTTCACAGTGAACTTTTAGATAAATTTCACATGACAATCAATTCCATTACCACATGTTGTACGAAATATATATAAATTTACAACGTAAACTTTTCAATATTCTCTTGGATATCATTCGTGGGGAAAGACGTCTGTAACGTGATTGTGAAAGAACATATCTGCGTATTAGACAAATCGATGTATAAAGCATGCACTACTGATGGCAAAAACGTTGAAGTCATAGGTCAAGTACTCTGTCCGGTAGTTGTATTTAATACGAATTATGATATAGAAGTTTTCATTTTACGACAATTGAGCGTGGTCATAATTTTTGGTATGGATGCGCTGAGCACGATTATTATAAATTAGATTTAAGTTCAAAAGGATCCGCAGACGCAATGCGCGAGCAGATAACAGTGAATGAAATAACCGAAACAGTAAGACAGTTGACATCCACACCATTGTTTCCCACCCCGACTGCCACAATATCATCCAACCGAAAAAAAGGGCACGGGGAAAAAAGTACAACCGATATATACAAACGACGCGAAAATTAATGAAGGTATCGGAGGGAAAAGACCGGTCGTTCTTCAAATTGGTAGGACCCCAGCCCCATGCAACGGACCAGCAACAAATATGAAAAACAACGAGACTGATTAACCTCATGGTTACCGTTAAGTTGCGAACTATCACGAATATTTTCAAGATATGAATGCCCGTTGGAATAAGTAGAACTATTACTGTTATCTTCCCGAGGTGAGACCAACAACTATTTTGCTACGTATTGTTTTTTTTCTTTGAGATATCCCCATTGGGACTAATTTTGGATGAACTGAATGTTGTAGTCGGTACTATTATTTATGTTGTTTCTTATTCATGGTGTCGATTCCGGAAGAAGCGTTTGAATAATTAGTATAAACACAATAATCCAATGTGTTCTGGTTGCTGTAATTGAAACAGACAAATAAGTGGATTAGAAGAAAATTATTCGCCATTTTTATGTATTATTTAATCTTAATTAATAAATGTTTAAATTGTATGCCAGATCAACTGTATTTGTGTGTTTTGTGCGAATCCTTTAACTCAATGCAGTTCCAACAGGAGAACAGTAAACACAAATATACATCACACTATACTCATTTTTCATATTTTTTAATTTATCTCCATTCAAAAAATACTTCACACTTGAATCCAATATAAATATTACCTATATCCATACCACACAATATTATTTTTATTTTCTATTTCTTTATATTTTGTCTACGTTATCGCAGAGGCTGCATAACGACATTTGGAGTTACGTAAGCGACACGGTGGAATGTGAAAACGACGTTAACTACTCGACGAATACCGGATAAAAGTCAGCGGGTAGAGAGCGAGAATAAGATAGAACAGGAGTATAAGAAGACGGCGGGGCAAAGCAACCCAAGAGAGATCACATGGGGTGAATTCACGTTCCTAAGACCACGTTCGCCACGCTGTGCACATACCAACGCCAACTTACCAAAACTCATCGTACACGAAACGACTATCTTGGATTACATAAGGAGGGTAGGCAATATATATATATATATATATATATATGTACATACATACACACATTTATATTTATTATGTAGTATATAGATGTCGTGAAATCCCACTAGTATCAATGTCTCTCGTTAGTGCAGTATGATAAGATTTGCAGAGAATGTGAAAATAAAAAATATATTGCTATAAAAATATGTTTCACATACAGTCGATCACGAAATAAACGATTTCATAACCAGCAAGTCTCCAACAATTTTTTGTCCGAATTGGTTTCATTGCTGAATATCGAAATTTGGTGTTACGACATGTGAGCAATTATAGGTGTTGGTATTTTTTTGTAATCTTGCTAAATACATAAGGTACTAGATAATTTAGTGTATTACATACTCACATCAGTAGTTTCTACTCACTGCATTTATTTGATATCATGAAGTATCTCAGAATATACACAATCGTAAATATTATTTTTGGAAAATTCATGTTGAAGGAGATAACAAAAACTTTCGCGTAATGAATTCATTTTTGTTAATTATATTTCAATTCATTAATGTGATTGCAATTTTTATTTTGAAATGTTTCACAAGCTAATTCAATTGATTGTTCATAAAATTTAAGCACTCTATTATTCAGTACTAGATATGAATTTTTATAGTATACAAAAAAGAAACATATTGAAACAATAATAATTATCACAATCAGATGAGTAGTTTTGGTGCGATGCAGATACACAAAACAGTTACCTACCTACCATATTCCTTCATTCACCAACATTAAACTATAATTCGAATACTCATAAAGTCATAATGATATTAAACTGAACTATAAATAATTAATGAACCTGGAATTATTTTTATTATTTGATTTGAACAAATGTTTCTTCACTGTTGATTATTTCATTTTTCTGGATAGACAGAACTTGCACATGAAACAAAATTCACAAGCAAAGAAGAAGAGATGTATCAAGAAAATAGAGATAGATAGATAGATTGATAAAGAAGTAGAATAGAAAGAGACGTACGAGACGAAAGACTCGTCGCAAATGGCCCATAGGATTTATGAAGGACACGTCGTCATGTGCCGTAGACTTCGCGGATTGAGTTGCGGGAAATAATTCGATATTTCCCAAGGCAACGTGAAAGTAACGTGATACGAATCGTGATGCTCGATTTCAAGTTTCGATTTACGGCTCGTGCCTTGGATGCTGAATCATGTTCCTCATTAAGGGGATGGATGAGGGATACAGCAAGTGTGTATACCTGCACATAGATATATATAAGGGAGGGGAAATGTTATGACAATATACATCGATGAGAATTTGAGGGTGTTCCATATCATTACAGTACTATTGAAAAAAAAAAATAGTGGTTATCATATATAATATGAAGTAAATAATGCAACATTTCGACTCAGATATATAATAAAGGAAATTGAATTTATAAATGAAAATTAATGAAATAAATATGATAAAAGTTTCGCACTTGAGTGACTCAGAGTGACAGTAATTTCCTTTCTAATTCACTGCACAACGGTTTTGCGATCTCCAATAAAACTGATAAAAGTGTAAAACCTGTGCGGTCGAGCACCATCGGGACTGT
Source organism: Galerucella tenella (assembly GCA_910591685.1). Lineage (NCBI taxonomy): Eukaryota > Metazoa > Arthropoda > Insecta > Coleoptera > Chrysomelidae > Galerucella > Galerucella tenella. Next base: position 28,651 of record CAJUYH010000988.1, on the reverse strand, counting down.
GTATATAGCGGAAGCAAAATAAAAATGAGATAGAAAAAAAGAAAAAAAGGAAAAATAAAAGAAACGGTGAAAGAGCAAAGCAAAAAAGAGAGACGGCGAAAGGGAAGGAAAATAAAAAAAATATAGAGATGGAGATTACGAGTTTCAGTGTGGCGCGTCTTTCAATTTATTTCAACCGCGTTATTTTATTCCCAGAAGGGGACTTTCATCTTTCGATTTTCCATGAAATTGTTAATTATCTCCGATCAACCGCGTTTTCCGTGAAAAAATGTATATGTATCGGAAGAGAAGGGAAAAAGTAATTAAACGAGTGTGGATTAAGTTAAAAATAAAACCTATTGGACAAAGTTAAATTTATATATCTGAATTAGAAAAAAAATGGACAAACGTATATCGGATAACTATTTCCAATAATAATTTGCTGGAACACTGGATTACTTGGAACAAATTTGAATTCTCCGTTGAATTATTTCTTTTTATTTCTTTTTCGCAGTGTTGATAAATTGAAAAAAATGAAATATTTTATATACAATTGCTATTGTTCCAATATATACAATGAAATTGATTTCAAAAATTGGTAGTACATTATTGAGAAGTTGTCCATTTTATTTAAAAATGTAAATAAGATAAAAATATTTCTTCGGGTATTAAAATTGTTCATTTATTGAAACCGGCAAATCAAAATGTGTTCAATGTAGCTTGATATATCCTTATATATATAGATATGTTTAAAAAAATAATATATTTTTACAATTTAATTAATTAAAAAATGTAGTTTGTTTATATGTTATGTTGAATATATTACTGGCTATATGTGAAATGCAAAGATAAAAATATATTTACATCCAATTTTATACATTTTCGCAACTATTCTCTTAATTCCATAATTATTTTTCAAATATAAATTCATCATTTATAATTTTTTAATAAAGATGTAAACCTTTTTCTCACAAAAATAATAATTCCATTCAGTTCTGCAAAATTAATCCTACAAATTAATAAAATTATGAACGACTACATTGAATATTATATATAACAATATTTTCCAAACACAAAATAAACACTCCAATTTTTGCATTACCAATTATCAGTTGATCATGAATTCAACACTGCCAGCAATAAAAACTCAACAATCCACAATCAATTTATTTCACCCACTAAAATAAAAAGTTTCTAAAATTATTTTTATTCTCAATTCTAATTATCGAACGCAATTTTACAAAATCAAACGAACCACTTCTCTCAGGATAATAACAAAATGTCTACAAAAATATTCAGCAAACTTGTTAGTACAATATAAACGTATAATAAGAGTAAAAGCGCGTGTGTGCACGAGCCCAAGTGTATAAGGTTATCTCGTGCGTGGTGTGGTTGGCACTTGGCCAAACTCACTTCACTATTAAAAGAGGATTAGCGCGACGCGCACAACGGTATGTAATTACGTTGGCTATACACCCTTGCCTCAACTTTATTACAGTCATACTCGTCGTGTACTTGACTCTTTATCATTCCAACTATATACCCAATGTACCGCGGCACATCTCATTCTCTCTTGCTTCCTCCCTTATTTCTATTGCCCCTTTTTCAAGGACAGTCATGTCCGGTTAAACGTCGTAAACATGACTAGTACGCATTTATACAAAAGTGTATATTTATATATATGTATATGAGAGCAGCTCTTGTTTCGTGTGCTAAAATCGTCGCGCTTCCAAGCGAAGTAACTTGGCGTATGTGCGTGAACAAAATATATGTATTGGTATATACACTTGGCGCGAGGAAAATGAATTTCCTGCCAGGAAAGGGAATGGAATATAAAGTCGTGAATCTATGTAAATGTACATAACAACACATTCACAGTCAATCCAACTGAAATAGTGAGAATGTAATGAATAAATATAGAATTATATGAACGCATTTTTGTATACCAGTTGTGAAGAATATTTTATAAAAATATTGAAGTTTAGCGACGATAGAAGATGAAATTTTATCATGAATTCAAATTCAGTATTAGTAAATCATGAGTAGAATAAAAAACTTTTTATAATATGATCAAACATTACTTCATTTTCTAATTATAATTATTATTTTCTTGTATTACAATTTTTAATGATAATTATCTTCTAATCTTATTGAATTGTTGTGAGATGCAAGATTCTGAATGACCACGCAACACCCGTTACAAAATGATCAGATGTGCACATTGTTGCTGTTCGATTAGATCTCATTAGATCTGACTAAATATTATCAAAAAATTATTATTCACAATTGTTATATATCAACTATCAACAATTTGACGTTAGACCTATAATAAATTTTTTTTTTGTACGTTCTGCAATTGCATAATGAATTATTTTCTATCTGATCGCATCCGTCAATATGTGATTCCACCACAATTAATATTATCATCATTCTGTCAACATGTGAATTTCATATATGCATTCAAAGCTGACATTTCAATAACTAAATCAATAGATAATTAATTTCATAGTTCCTGAATTTATTAAATATTTCCGACAAGTATTTATTTATTTATTATATATATCACAACCTCACATACAATTTATACTAATTGCAACTAAATCAGCATATTATTATGTATAAATACCATCAATACCATATCAAATTAATCCGATTAATTTCAGTATGGATATCTGTATGAGATATATATTAATTATAATATTATCCGTACATATATAAACATTGATTGTCTGGATGTGATATGAATATATTCTCGGAAAATGATCAAATATCGATACAATAGTTTGTGTAATACATACAACGTGTATCAGATTTAGTAACATTCACGGTAATGGTAGCTTTGCTGATTCTATTCATTCTCAACAAGTCATCATTCATTTAATGTGCGAATGAAATTTCAATCTAATTATATTTTCACCAAATGTTTTTCACACCAATGAATGAACCCTAATGAAAAATCCCCGTCCACACTAATACAGTAGCCAGGAATATTTAAATTTACGACTTATTTTCTATAATCCATATCAAGGGAATATGAAAAATACCACGTTAAATAATAATTGTTCATTCAAAATATATGGCGCAAATAATTTAAGCGAACAGGGACTTATCGATCCTAAATAAACTCAATTTTACGTTACTAATAGTAATGCCATTAACTGTGCTACACTGCGTATATTTATAACAATTATAATGGTAAATAAAACGCAACGATTTTCCAGTGATGATTTTGATTACACTAGGTAATTGTACAATTCAATTTCATTGACATAAATACATGTTATGTTCAGTTATACATGAATATATATAAGTGACATTGAATTAGAACTATATATTAAATTTGTGATTTCATAAATTTACACTAATAAACATTTAGAAACACGTATATGCTTATATATGTACGAGTGACGCGAATGTTGTTGGTAAATGAGGTAAAAGAGAGTCGGAAACATTTTGTAGAGACAATTACACGCTTTCTGAATGACCCAACAACTGGCACCAACGACGGTGGACAGTGTGAGACCTATCGTATATATATATATATATATATATAAATACCCGAGATGTGAATGTGTATATGGCAATATGCACTCGGACATTTTCCAAATATCCGCGACATGTGGTTTGTCGCTCCAGAAAATTACTTTTATTTCTCTTTCCAAATTAATGCTCACTGATATTCTAAAAGATAGAAAAATAAATGAAAATTCCAAACATTATTCCACGACAATAAAACACACCATTATTTTTATTTTTTATTTTTATCTCATTATGAATTGCATAAAATACATTTGATATCGATTGAAGACCGACAGTTATATACGGATATGAATTCTTTCATGACCCGTATCAATTTTGATGATGTGGAGAAATAAACTAGATAATACGGCCGTTGATATATATATATATATATGATGCTATAATTGAAAGATAAAATGGTGTAACACGATTCCGTAATATCGATCAAACCTGGAGATATATATATATATATTTTTTTTTGAAACAAATCCAAGTTGTAAATAAGTTCATTTCACATTATCATACATTTATAACATTCGAATATTGTTCAGTTGCTGGACTTGATTCTCATTTATACTCGCAAATGATAAATGTAAAATATCAACTTTGTCATGTACTCATTTTTTTCGAGTTTGATAAATGCAAAAAATTATATGAGAATGCATTGTAATAGTAAAGGCTGAAATAATTATTATGTGCATTTATTGAAATTATGTATTCAATGAATTTGACAAAATATATTGTCACTTGAGATATAAGTTCATGTGATGTTTTTTATGTTTGCTATAGTGAGAAACGAATTTATTTAATTTAATTGAATTTGGAACAAACGTTCAATTCAAATTTAATACATTAATTATTTATCAATTTGTTATCTACTACATATTTATTTCATTATAAATTTTGAAATTTTTTCTTCCAATCACTCTAACATTTCTCCACTATATAAACCGGTTACTATGCAAACAACTGTAAACAATCAAATTTTTTGACCCATGCAAAATGACTAGATGCTATTTACTATATCCCGACCTCACATAAAGTCCAAACAAAAATGTATATATTCCACTTATAAATTTACAAATTGGGAAAGTCGTTGCACGATCTTATAGACACGATCTACGCGTACATGCTCAAACTTTAAAAGAAACAGCATAGAGAAAAGCATCTTAACATTGTGAGTGAGTATCAGAAATAAGTACGAAAATTAGACACAGTGAGAGAGTAAAAGAGAAGAGTGACTTTACGCGCCTCGTTGCAATAACTTTGGAACTTCGTGACATCTTATAAGTTTGAAACTTTTGTTATATGCGCATACACAAAGTTGCTTTTCATCTCGTGTGACAGGCCGCGCGGTACTGAACACTCTTTCATGCGCGCCTATACATATAAACTGACAGAAATATATATAAACAAATGGTGTGTGGTATGTTTGCAATTCATCACTTCAAATTCTATTGGCAACTTCTCACACGTCGGGTTATCGTCAGATTAACTGCTTAAATGTTTCCATACAATTTATAAACAGAAATAAACTTATTCAGGTATTTAAATCATGATATGGGAATGTATTGAATGAAAAACGACCAGAGTCCAATTATTCAGCTTTGTTAGTATTCACATTTTAATATTGAAGTCGTAATGTATTGAGGCGACGTATCGTTTTTTTCGATGTAGTATTTTTGAGGACTATTATCCTTCTTTGTTGTAATAAATAATACGGTATGTCCGGGATAGATGGCCATAATTTTTCTAATCCTTCGAAATGCACACTAATTTTTTTTCTGTAGATTATTTATTGCTAAAGTAAAGATATAATAGTACTAGTATGACATAATTTGGTCAATTCTAATAAAAAATAAAATATAAACTGGAAAAAAGTAAAATTGGAGTATGAATGGTATGGCCCGTACTTTCTGGAAGTGATGGCCATATACATATATTAATTAAATATGCTCTATGCTCGAGTGTTTTTTGCCGTTTTCGTCAAGTTTTCCACACTTTTGACAGAAGTCGCCATCGCAATAGTTAATTCCGCTCAATAAATTTTGAAAATACAATAGAAAATTATAATATTGAATTTTAAGCATACTTCACGTAGAATATTCGCTGACGTGGAATCACATGAAATCTGATTGCTCACTTTATCTGCGATTTTTCACTGCGGAAACAAGACAACACGTGCACTACAGTTCTCTCAATTGACTGACGCGCCAACACCATCTACTAACCAACGAGATAGAAAATACTTTGCTATGGCCATCTCTCCCCTATGGCCATCTATCTCTGACTTACCATAGTTGAATTATGATCGTCACAAGTTACATGATTTCGCTATTATTTTATTATTGACCAAAAACGGACTCTGATTATTATTCAGTACGACCCTTTATATATTTTATTATCATTTAGATTGTTGTTCTTTCCTCGTACTATCAAATTGGCTACACTGACAACTATTTGTGTTGGAATAATGAACAGAAACTACCATTTGTATTGTTCTCATATTCCGATGGGAATCGATGAGGTTCATATTGAAATAGATTCAATCAGCATTAAATTATCGGAATCAAAAATGAAATAAAGTTCAGGTGATGCCGTTCCAATTTCCATCAGAGCATGAGTATGAAAAAAAGTCTTATTAACAAATATATATATTCAAAACTAATAATTAGTCTTGATAATTATGATTGAACTCTGCAGTTTGAAAATTATATTTATACTTGTTCAATAATTAATGTAACATTGTTGATCAGTTGATGGATGTGATAGACGTAAATAAATATCCCAATTATTTCAAATATTCAAATATTTCGAAAATTCCATCAATATTAAAACAATCCCCGTACAAACCCCATAAGCTTTGTGTATTATATCCTCATCGTGATCCAATCTAAATGTCCACATATTGAACACATCATAAAATTCTCAGCTTATTAAAATTATGTTAAATAATTTGCAACCCACTGAAATCACACGAGCTAATATATAAATTACATAACATAATTCTTCATGATATCTATCTAATGTCTATTATATATATCGCATGCTGCTCATGAGTCCGAACACACCTCAACGAATTTTACCGAGGGAAATTAACGATTACATTTATTATATAGATATATAATAAATGATATATATATATATATTATTATTATTACGTATATGTATATATAAATGTAATAATTTTCCACCACAGAGTTATTGAAGTTATGGATATTTTACTGGATCTACATTGATATGGGTCCGTCGTGTTGGCGTCCCTACAACGTGACGAAGTGGTGAAACAGACAAACACATCTATATATATATATATATATATACAGATATATAGTGTTCTTCCAAACTTGGCGTAATGTATGACATAACCCATCGTCCCAACAACGACAACGACGACTACTGCTATACACGACTACAACGACGACAACGATGATGATGAGGACACGACATTCAAGGGGAGAGAAACATGAACGACAGGATAACGAAGACACGTATATAACGAAAGCTCATTGTGATACATCATGCATAGTAAGTAACCTCATCTGAATCCATATATATTGTGTTCATGTATAGTCTCTTAATAGGATATGTCTGGATATCATTATCTTCGATGTATATATGTATATATATATATATATATAAATGTATACACATTGTTAATAATATGCGTGTATTAGTTATAACAATTGTACTATTTATATATAAACATACTATTGTTAATGATGAATCATTTCCAAAGTGTTATGAATCCATTTGGAAGATTAATGTTTGTGTAAGTACTTGGTAATACCAGAAAAAATAATTTGTGGGTAGGGTTGGAGTTTTAATAATGTGGTGTGATTTAATTTTGGTGAGGTGTAACTCGAAACAATTGAGCAATATGTATATCAAAATAGAAAAATATAGTTTATAATATTGACTTTGTAATATTTCAATCTCTTTGAAATATAACACAATATCCACAATATTATTGTCGATTTTTTTTTTAATTCTAATTGCGAAGTAATTAGTCATGGTGCAATAAACGAGATTGAAGGTGTAATTCGCATTTCTATTTGAGGTGATTATAAAATTTTCAATCAGTTGTGGAATTGCCATCTAAATTTTCCTCAATGGTTGGGTTTAGTTTGGTATTATCATTTACGATGAATATATCGTATTTGCTCACCATAGTTAAAATTATACATCACAAGTACAAGTTAATATATTATTTATGTTTATAATATTCTATATAAAAATTTAATTGAATTAAATTGAATAGCTAAGTTTGAACTCCATTCAATTATACAACACGCTTTGAAAGTGCAATAATTAATAGATATCACGAAAATGATATTTAAATACATATACATGGAGTGTCGAAATTTTGTATTCTGATAGTTTTCCAACCAAATATATACTTCAAGTAATGCAAATAATGTAATGGAATGAAAATGAAATTCACGAGTGAATGATAAATGTTTCGCACAAAATTTCAAATGTATTTATTCCATTGAAAAGTTTACGTTTATGCGGATTAATTTACAGTTACTAATTCCCATTTACTTCTCTGAATGGTATTAATTTCCATATGAAAATAGTTCCCATAGATATTTATGTATATACGGGTATAGTTTTCCGTTTCAGTATCGCTTTTTTTATTTTATTTCTCTCACACTCATTTGTAAACAAAATTTGCGACACTATTTTGCAGCAACATCTTAAATCGAATCTCTTAGCTATGTCAAGCAATAAATAACACTCTACAATATACTTAAAGATAACGCAATATATATTGTAGACAATATTTATTTCCAAATAAACTCCCTGTGAACATCTTTTTACTCCACTCTAATATATTTATATTTATTTTATTTTATTTTATTTTAGTTCATTTTTTTTTTTGGTTATTTACACATTTGCCATTTCGTTTTCAGTCTTTATATTACACTAGCACATCAATCACTTGCTATCGCCTACTTTTTGCGGTTAAATGTACTTGATAATTCGAATATGTTGCTTTTTAAAATCCCACAGTTATATAAATATATACACATGGGGTAACAAACTAAATTGAAGGACTAGAATGAATGAATGAATGAATAAATAAAACTACCTTTATATGCAAAGGCATATAATGACGGTTTATATCGGCCTGGGCTGCGAAAAAAAATAAGTAAGAGAGAAAAGAATGAAGAAAAAAACGTTGCGGATAAAATCCCTGTGCACAAATAGTTGTGACCTTGCGGTGTCATTGGAAGGGTGGTCGAAGCAATTGTTTGAGGGGAGAACAAAAAAAAAAGTTAAACGAAAAAAAAAAAAAAAAAAGAAACACAACCGCACACACATTCACACACAAGGTAAGGACATAAATGAATAATATGGTTGAGAAACGAGTCACGATGTTACGTCTAGAAAGCTAAATAATTGTGTCTAACAAATATAAATACCGGTACAAAGTTCAATTTAAAAAATCTTGAGGTAAAACACGTGCCAAACTGTATTTCTTACTTTTATTTTATTTCACCTTTTTTTTCCAGCTCTTTTTCCGTTTTGCTTTTTGTTTTTTTTATTTTATTCGACTTTTCCTTTTCTTTTTTTCTACTTTTCCTCCATCATGTTCATTGCATCCAATTTTTTTCAATTCTCACTGGCACTCACGTCCCAATGTGAATCCCGTAGAGTTTATTTGATTTTCAAACATATACGTTGGATTTCATGCGACTCGTCTTTGACGCATCGGTATGCAGTGTAAAAAACTTGAGGTAAAAGAGAAGAAAAAAAAAATGAAAAAAAAGTACACGAAGTAGCGGAAAACATATACAGAAGGACGGCAAAGCTTTTGCAGTAGATCGAGATTCGAGACAGAAAGAGAGCGGGTAACTGAAAGAACGAGAGATACAGTGAGAAAGTGAGACAGAGGAATATTCTATATAGATACTGGAACTCCTCTTTCTACTGATGTTTTGTCCTTTGGTGCTCTGATCGTTTCACTTTTTCCCATTTTTTTTCCTCATCTTTTTCGATAGAGTGATGGTTCAATGCGTTTCGTCCGCGTGCCAGGAAACAACCTGGACATATTGTACATTCACAACTTGAAATTTGACCCTATGTATTGTAAAAAATGTTCGCATACAAAGGAGTAAAAAAAAAATTTGATAACGTGACATTATAACAGGTCCCGAATTAAAAATTGAGTTCGTGCCATGATCACAACATGACGTGGAAGTTTGGAAATTTATTGAAAAATTATTTCACGCCAAGATGTTTAATATTAGTTTGAACAAATTTAGATTGAACAATTGAATTTGGGTTTAAAAAAATACTTTATCATACACAATTTCATGTGACCTCATTTTCGAATAATCTTTATAAAAGTATTGATTACATTCACGAATATTATTCGAATTTTTGAAATAATTGCATCATTTATGAACGTTGAGCAGCCACTAAATAATATTTGTATTAATATTTTATGCTAAAATACATTTTAAGAAAAGAATCAAAAGTAGCCATTGCATATTACCATATTTTATTCTACAAATAATATTCATTTTTTTATGTTTTTTATTTTAATATCTAACCCTTATTGTATTGGCCAACTCGACCACTTGAATAGTGATAGTTGACCAAGTGCAACTGATTTTTGGAAGTTAATAAATATTTTTTATAACCTCACTTTTGCTCTTATCATTTACTGAACTTTTTTAAACGATAACGTACGCAATTGCAAGAAAATATTATTTAAAGCCTTATGTTCACCATGAACTTACAGACACCATACTATGAAAATGATGGCCATGTCACCTGACTTCATCTCTAAACAAGTATATGCACATATAAACCATTTTAAAACTTACAATTTTAATAATTAACAATGTGCTTGTGCCAAGACAATTGTATAGAATCCCCATCTGGACCCGACCACTGATCCTTATCTCACCTCAGCTCTCAATAATTCTATGTGAATTAACTAGGACCCAATAAACACCTTATCGAGTTGCTTCAGATCAATTTACATTGTCAATTCCCGTCAAGGCCCTTATGTTACTTCAATTGTACATGCGATTTCATTTTCAGAATAGAACCAGAACGCAAAGCTGATACTCCACGTACGGTTTTTATGATATGAAGTAAAACGACTCTCGCGGGTTTGTGCATGAAGTCGTAGCGGTCGAGGGGGATTACTACTGACTGGCTGATCAATGTTTCAAGTGTTATACCAGGCAAAGGTCACTCTCGGGAGCGGGCGAAATGGCAACGCCAGTGCAATTAAGCAATGGCATGAATTTTATACGTTCATGCATTAGTTGACGGTAATGATGTGGTACAAAATAGTTTCTCGCATTTGGTGGCGGTTTTGTTTTGTCTTTCTCTCGCCCTATGGTCACATTCTCTTTCGCTTATTCCTCACAACAGTATTTCAGTTGAACTGTGGTGTGTATACATCAGCAATATAGCATGAATCCGTAACTGGTCGGCAATATCAACGTAATATAATATGGCACGTGATACGTACATCGTTTGCGGTCACGTGGATGGCTAATGCAGCCATGAAAATAGATCCGTCCGGTCGGGATGTAGGTGGTTACCATTATTTGCGCGTGATGTCTCTTTCCGGATGAGCGAGCGCGCAAAACTCGTAGAGTGCAGTTGTGTTGAATTGAAATGAGAAAGTAAATGACGATTGAACGGAAGATAATAAAATGTGAAATGGAAGGAATATTTTTTTTTTTTTTACGGTGTTCATAGGGTATAATTTATTAATTTCATACAGGCACTGTATGGTGATGGTATCAAGGAAAATATAGTGAAATTATACTCTATCAAATTTGATGAAGCTATTACGAAATTTGTTTTCATCTATGTTGAATAATTTTTCATGTATTTATTTTCTCTTTCCTGCTACTTTTTATATTTTTTTTCTTCCTTTCGCCGCTATTCTTATTTCTTTTTTTGCCTATGCACTGATTTCATTTCATTCTTTTTTCTTTATTTCGTTTTTTTTTCTGACTGTATATAATTCGCTCATCTTCTTGACGTTTATATATTTGTAACTCGCGAGCTCGGGAATTAGAAATGCCAGTGAACTTTCGTCCTTATATACATATATATCACTATCTCCGTGAGTTGGTGGATTATTAAATAACTTCGTGAACCCGTCTACAGCTGTATATTTTATATATACTTCTATCTACAGGTCTGAGCTTGCACTTCTTGGCTCTCAATATCCTCCAAGTATGCTAGTTATTTTTTTTTTCATTTTTTATTTCTTACTTACCATTTTTTTTTAGTTTTTCAAAGAACCAATAAAATTGCCATATTTTTTTTAACATGAATTAGTTATTGCAGGTGGAATAAATAATTGATCAATGTTTTGGCGAGGACTGCAAAGAAATATATACTACTACTACTAATAATAATAATAATAATAATAATAATAATAATGAAAAATCGGATGGAAGAAATGAGAACTTTGAGGATTAAAATAAAAGCTGATTATTAAATATGAACTTGGTATATTGTCGTAAAAAGGAATAAATAACGTTGTCCTTTCGTTGTCCGTAAGAGGATTTAGATTCTACGACGGGGTTCATAATGTTGATGAATAATTATATATATTCATTAACTGGATGGACCTCAATAACAAAGTTCTGCCATGTTCTCTACCTTCCGAATTTAATTCTCAAATAATAAAATCATTATAACTATCTTGAACTGCTTCACTAACTAATAATAATATCGTTACAACCGTAAAATTACATTTTTAAATATTATACAGAGATGAATGTGAATAGTAATCATTTATTGGGTTACTCAATACTGAAGAGAATAGTAATTGGTTTCCAAGTCTGACAATAGTTACTAATTAAGAATAAATCGCGTTTATGTAATAAAACAGAACACGTTTGGATTAAATAATATAGATCCATATAATTATGCTTGATAATGATTTTGATTACTGTCATTGAATAATAGAAATAATAATAATAGCCAGACAAAAACTACTGTGAGTGAAAGAATGTGCCAGTTGTCGCTATTTATATTCTCCTGCAAAAAAATATTGAATATAATTCATGATAATATATTAAGAAGTGGATACAGATACATTATTGGATTCTCAATTTGTCAAAATGGTTTCGCAGCTATGAAACATATTATCTTTATGAAATATGCATCAAAATCCGAAATCTGGTTTAAATAGTATGAGCGTAATAAGTATCATGATTATTTCATGTGAAGGACTATTATATATTACATGGATTGAGATGAAATAGTTTACTTGAAATCGATCAAAAATAAATGTGGATAAAATTTCGAATATCTGTGTGAGCATCCATTTTTTGGTTCGACCATTGACCTCTTACAATGCTAATTTTTTTTTATCTTATTTCATATGGCGGAAGATATTTTACAATTGTAACATTGATTCATGTAATAATAGAGATAGTGCGATATATTTAAAGTAAAAATTAGATGAGGTTTATTTGAACTACAATTACATGATATTTTTATATTTACATACTTTGTTCAGTCAAGGATAAAATGGGAAATTTATTTTTCGTTTCAATATATGTAAAGTACATTTCATGATTAATTAATCAATCGACCGATCACGTGACAAGTTACACGACTAGGGATCAACACATCATTAGTTCCTGATTATGTTTATAAATTATTTAAAAGTAACTTGTTAAATGTTTATAGATATGTAATTGTGAAATGCCAATTAGCAAAAATTCAAAATATTAGAAATGTTATCCTATTTAAATGGGAATTGAAATTTTAAATTGATGATTGTAAATCAATTTTATTTATATTACCATGATTTACGATAAATTGGTCAAGAGCGACAAGAATATAAATATCATTGTAGTTTAATTTTTTCAAATAACTTTTCGATATTAAAGATTTTGTTGAGTTGACATTTTTGATGAAGACATTTTTTTTATAGATATCAGTTATCATTAATAGGTATGATATTTTTATTACTTTATAAAATATAGGATAAGTCGGTAAAAGCCTTATAATAGTTTCAGTGAATTTTTCTTCATTTAGATATCATAACAGTCATTTATTTTAAGATATAAATGAATATAATATTATTAATATTTTGAGAAAGAATGGTCACTTTTAAATTTTATTTCTATCTAATCGGAATCATTTACGTTTGACAGATTATAAAATTAGCCTCGTGCATTCTAAAATAATTTTCATTTACATCTTCATTTTTATCACCATTTTTATCAAGACGTAGTTATCAACCACTATCTTATTATTTTCTTATTTATTGAATTATGATTATCCTGAACTTTATACCAGCAGTGTAGATACAATCAAGTTAGTTCATTTTCCAATTAAAGTGAACACAAAACTAAATTGGCTTCGGAAAATATATTCAATGCATCTTTAATTCAATGGCAAAACAAAACAAAATTTCAATATTATCAAGTACGTTAATTTCTGGACGGAAGTGAAACCTTGCTATTCACTCTTCATCAACTCATGTGCAAAGTTCACAAACTTGCAACTATGAAAAATTAATATATTGACAATGAAGAGGGCATTAATAATTGTGGCCATCGGAAACTATTGCCAAGCAAGTGAAGATGTTTTTGCAATAAGTGAGACACGTTATATCAATTCCAATAATTTCTTCAATTAAAAGTGGGATCAATGTTTTGTAAAATAGCACTCAACTCATTATTACAATGAATTGCGTATGATGGTATGTAATATTTTCCAATATATAACGAGCAAGTGGTCCAATGAAGTTTCAAACAAATGACAAATATATTTATCAAACAAACGAAATAAGTGTAACAGTACAATTCGTTGTTAAATATTGATTTGAATGATTATATATTATATTTTCATAACTCTCGATATATTATATAGAGGAATAAAAAACTCAACGACTAGTATGAGAAATTACAGAAATTCTATGATATGTCACGCAAGAGGCTCAGAGTTATTATCTTCACGCTTCTACATTTTCATATCAGGTACTTTCAATCGTGAGCACATAATAAAATAAGAATTTGGAATATTTTATAGATTGACTAACAATAAAAATAATATTGAAACATGCAATTTTACGTCACACTAAACTCATGCCATCAATATTATCAGTATCACAATATAGTTCACATTCAATTGACTGATTGACCCAGCAATGTGGTGATACAAAAAAAAATAAATAAATAAATAAAAAATAAAAAGTAAAGTAATAAAACAACTTAATTAATTCACACATTTCATATTGCATGGATGTAATTAATCTGGCTTCATTCCCATTTAAATATGTTTGATAAAGTCATTACGAACACAAATCTAATATAACGAAAGAAATGCAGGTTGCGGTTGGCAAAACCTCTGCCTGACGATATCGTCGTCGTTGTCGTTGTTGCCCTCGTTTGTTCGTAGTTTCAGTTGGTTTGAAACACCACTATCCACCAGGTTCACATCATTTACTACAATTTACCAAATACAAACGTAAAATCCTCCAACATTTCCTCCAACACGTTCACATGCTTACATGTATATACACATATGTATAAGCGTCAGACCTCGCACCACCATATACCGATGTCTATATATATATATATATATATTTTATATATCCCAACATTACCGGAAAACGAGGAACGCGCAAGGCGCAAACTCCAGTCTCCTGAACGGCGACGACCACTTCTTGCCAGTTACTATTCGCGACCCGACGAGCGCGTTCCACGAGGCCACTAGACATTTTGCACAGGTTACCTGAATACAGGATCATACCAAGTGAGACAGAGATAACTTATATGTATATATATAAAAATATATTAGGAAGCGGAGAGAAACAGGGAAAGAGAGAGAGAGAGAGAGCGTAATAGTAGAAGTGAGTTTTGCGACGACGCAACGCAAGTCAGCCGGCTACTGCGTGATCAACACCGGTGAAACTGTAGACGTATTCGTCACAACGACGTCGGCACTCGTCGCGTACGGTTCCGAATTATTTCGCCATATTCGCTATTGTCAAAAGTCGACGTCAACAATACAGTGTTGTTTGTAGAGCACATTGCATTTTAAAATTCACGAGAATATTATTCATAATAAAATATTAAGAGATAAAAGTAAATATTAAACAAATAAAAATATTACATTTGTCATATTGTCTCAATTATTTTTGTTTATATATATCTATATACACATATATACATATATATATGTAGATATATACCGACATAAAAATTATTTATCTTTGTTTTAATAGTCTATCACGATTTGCATTGCTGTCACTTTTGTGCCACTGCAATTTATCGAATTTATATAGTTGTGTCATGGTGAATAAAACTTGAAAAATTGGACGCAAAGGAGCTCTGTCAATTGAATAATATCTCGATAAACAGAACTGCGAAGGAACATAAACAAAAAGCAAGTGTATACGTTTGTGTTTGTTTGTGTTTGTGTGAGAGTGGTGGCATTGAAGTTGAAGATAGTTTTTGAAATAAGCCAAACGTGTATATTGGGACTTCATTTGTATTTATTTATTTATTTTTTTTTGTGTGCTAGCGGATTGTGTATTTATGTGTAACTCTGTGTGTTTTTGTGTATCACAGTGTGGGTTTGTACGCCCGAGAGGATCAAGCATAACACACGTTTCCACTCTCGTGCGAGTTTCGTTAGTAGCTGGAGAGTGGTAGAAGACAGCGTGAGACGAAGAAAGGGACATAAAGAACAAAAAAAAAAGGAAAACAAAAAATAGTAGGTAGTGTCGGTGTTGAAGACAGTGAGGAGCACTTTCACGTATCGTTGGTAGCTCTTTTTGTTTTTGCCAACGATATTTATCGCAGTGACGGTTGCAAGTATATTGAGTAAAATAAACAAAAGATTACCGCGTATAAATTGTATACAAGTACGGTGAATTCTCATTGGATCACATTTAACATTGAAAAGAAAAAAATAGAATAAAAAAGTAAAATAAAATCAATAATAATAGTGATAAAATCCACTGACTGAAATTGATTAATGAGACTTGGAAAAAGTTGCACACGACTTTTACGATAAACTGAATAGATGTTTCTTTGCGGAAGTTAATGACTTGTGAGGAGAACTATTTTATTGGTAAAAGTTCATCGTTCGATTTGTATTTGATGAATTAATAGTAATCAATTAACTGATGTAATGAATTTATCGCGAGTGTAGAGGAAATATTTTATTGCAATAATTCACAACTGTTCAATAAAAGATTTTATCAAACGACAACAGTAAAATTATTATTGAAATATATATATTTACGTGTGTGTGTGTGTGTGCGCGCGTATGTTTCTGTATTTATATTTATATATGCAGACACAGACAAATTAGAATGCGGATTTTGAACTATTCAATATAAAATACGATATTGCTACGGATTTCGTTTGTATATCTCCCCTTCAATAGCAGCCACTAATAACGGCTGTATAACGAGGTAGAGTTTTGGCGATTTGTCACGGAATTACGGTGAAAGATCGATGATTGCATTTTCACCTGCACGTATATATGCATTCAGATTGCATCGTTAAAAAAAAAAATTCGTTAATATTTTTTTTGTTGAACTGTTTGACTTGTTGAGTAATTGACGCAAAGTGAAATAGAAAAAAGACAGTGACAAACATTAAATCATCACATTGCATCAACAATTGATGGTAATTTATAAAAATAATTCGCGCAATTATTCCAGTGAGCAATTAAACAATTGTGCGTGAGTGTCAAATGGTGATTAAACGGTGTTTTAATATCGCAATAGAAGCTGATTATAATTAATTATTTTTAACATATTAAACATTGCAACGGGGCAAAGTGACTTCGATTAAGTGTTCCGCAGACAAAACGAATACGCAGCAGTATCCACGTGACGTGATCGTCAGTATCAATGCCAAGGGAACCCCGAGCATTGAGTTGAGGTTAGTTCGTATATGTATATATATATTTCATTTATCTATGTATGTTTGTCTGTATGTATGTATATATGTGTGTGTGAAATATAGCAAGAGTATGTCAGTTAATCGAACTGAAAACTAATGGAGTGAATATAAATAGACAATAATAACTGGATCAATACAGAAGTGTGGCAATGACAATAAGAAACCACCTCGCTACGAATAATTATGTGATATTTACAGTTACACAGCCGCATATTTCACTTACAAGAAGAAAAAAGATTAGATCTAATGAGATCTTGTCTAATATGCGGATCAGATAAGATATGATAAAATCCAAATTTAGTATCTATCTTCATATATTTCTGAACAGGTGTCCTAATATCATACGTTTTTACCCCTTGAATTTTTCTTAGAACAATCAACGTTTTAAACTGCATAACCAAGAATAATATAATTTGAATGCAGATTGCATTGAAAAATTTCGGAACGATTTTAATTCATGACTGAACAGACTATTATTGATAGTTAGAATATATTTCAGTACTGTATTTGTTTATGTCGAATCCGCTTTCCTGTTCATTCGCTTCATTTTATATAACATACCTAGAATTCCTTTCTATCCTCCGTCATAAAATCCTCGCTTTTTCTCTTCACTCTACTACTAGTACTACTACTACCATTACCACCACTACTACAATCATCAGCATCAGCAATCATTCCGCTGCTTTTGCGTCCCCTCCGATTAAAATCCAATTTGGTTGGCACGATTTGATTTACCGTCACAAGCCCGAGGGTTGCCCGGATTGAATATCAATTCGTGGCATGGTCGAGTCAGCGACTTCGCAGATGAATGTCTTCACGACAAAATGAGTAATTAACGTTTTGGACTTGAGAATTTAATGATGTTTGCAATTGGAAAAGTTTTATTTCTGTTCTTTCCATTTAATTTACAATAAAAATGTGATTATATACGATATATATAATAATGAAAGTTACGCATTCAACAATATATTTAAATGTTAGATTATGGCGGATTGATAGCAATTTAAAATATCGCGTGAGATAATGATAAAATAATAATATACATAAATTTAATCGTTATTAATATTTTATACACTTAATAGATATATATCATGAAATTCACCTGTTGAGTTTATAGTTGATTACAAAAAGGAAATGAAACATGATGTATATATTAATTTCGAAATAGAATGACACAATTGATTACGCAGTTGCTGAACTCAATCGGAAAATTATATATGTAATGGTAAAATTGGGGTAGATACACTGATGAAATGTTAAGAATTTCAATTCACATCAGTTCTTTATTTTTCATGAAGTAGTGATAAGAAATGTATTCGTTTCGTCGGATGCTTCGAAGAGCAAAATATGGTATATATTTTAAGTTGTCTCAACAATTAATTGATAAATGAACAAAAAAAAACTTTCTTTTTCTTATTATTCTGTGAACTTATTACTGTGATCGTATTCACATAAGTGTAGTAGATTGTAAATTTACAGAAAGTAGCGGGAATCATAACGTGAATAAATTATGACAATATATCAAGCTAAAAATAGAATAGTAAACAACATTGCAATTTCCCAAATAAGAGATTTAGTTAAATAAAGTAGCGTGTGATCTTGTTTATTTCAATTTATTTCAATTCAATTATTATTTCCACATTTATTTCAATATCAATATGAATTAGTGATCAATAATTATTGTCAATAATGCATAGTGAAACACAGCAGTGAAATATAGATGATAGTGTAACATTGAACAAAAAATATATAATTAATATTACTATGAGACAAAGTTACCAATAGCAGAGAAATATTTAAATGCAATGTTAGTCCATTCTTTCTCATGACAATACCGTAAAGATTATAATATAATACCGCTAATCAAGTATTTTATGTGACTATGATAACTATTATCATATTTCGTACAAGAAGAGTGTGTACAACAGCCAATCACGTGTTGTGAAATCACCAATATATAGTGATAGTGACGTAGGTGCTTTACATCGTCAGTCGATTATTGTCCGATTCATTATAACAATTAAAATACTCAACAAAAATGTTTAATTCTGTTACTTATATGGAAGTTTTTCATATGATCATTATTACTATATAGAGTATAAAATCGCACACTTTAAAAATCACTGTTACATATGTACATATGTTGTACCGATAATGAAAAAATAATTTATTGTGTAAATATAATAATTAATCCCACATCAATATGATATTTATAACGATTTATGTTCTAAAGGTTACAACAATAACCGAAATATGTTACATACTCCATAATAATTCTCTTTAATTATACCAAGTACGAAAGCAGTTATCATAAAATTCTTTTTCATGCAAAATTAAAGCATTATATATTCATATAATCATTGTGTGCTATGGAATAATTTATTTCACTATAATTTATTGACAATTTTATACAATTTAAGCGATTTATTGTATTGGCAGTGTGGAAAACGTTCGAATAATAATTTTTCACGAAGCATACATAAATGGCGAGGGAATAGGCGAGTGTATACGAGAGTAGGAAGAAAGCGAGCTGACGACCAGGGAAAAGAGAATGAGGTAGAGTGAGATGGAGAACGAGAGATATGGGCGAGAGTAGAGTGAATATAGGTTGAGTGCGCGCGTACACGGACATGGGGAGCCTTTTCAGCATCTGAATTCCAAAGTGAGCATCAGATATGCTGAAAGCATAGTCGGACCGACGGGGTTTTAAAGTGCGGCCGATCGTTGGTATTAGCTTCGGCGCAAGGCAGAGGCACCAACTCCTGTCGAGTCGTTACATGCTTCGCTTGTCTGGGGCTGCTCACACCCTTCACAATATATGTATAGTGTGTGTATAATATATAAAGGAGAGACTGGGTTACATTATGAAATAGTGAAGTAAAATGAGACGCAATTTTATTGTAATATTTTTTTTTTTAAATACACGAAATAAATCTCTAGGTAAATTTATATATTTCTCTTTTTTTCTTGCGTATATACGGTTTAAAAAGAATATATATTTTTACTGTTTTATTTTTTTTTATAGTGGAATGAGAAAAGTTACTTTACGTTTTTTATGATCATGAATTCATAAAGACGTGATAAAAAGAAAAAATTGATATTGGCTGATATATGTTACTTTTTGTACGGTATGAAAATGATTCATTCTTTATGAACTTTGTGTATCCAAGAAATGCGCTTTAAAGCTCGTAACATCTATGTTAGACTGTGACGATCTGTACATGTCCGACATCAGTCGTGTAATCACAAAAGTCCACGGGGAAAAATAAATGGTCACAATTTATCTTTACCCGAGTACTCAATAATGAGAACAATATTGGTTTTGTGACGTCCTCACCAACATGATATTAGTTATTTACAATGAAATGTGACTGGAGTTAAATGAATATAGTAACAGTTGAGAGTGTAAAAATAAATTTTATTCATTTGAGTGCACTACAATAGTAACAGAATAATGATAATCGCTATTCTGAAATTGAAATACGTCCTACTTCAAATATTACAAATTAAATGAAAGTAAATTGCTATATGAAGTAATAATAATTCATACATTTAGAAGAATTGTCATAGTTCTGCATATTCTTGAATGCCATTTTTGTTACACTCTTGATAAATAATGACATTAACAAATAATGATAAGAGTTATTCATTAATTTTTACAGTGACATTTACTGCACTGTATCATAATTTGAAAGTGATTTACAGATGTAAAAATACAATATGTTTTGTCATTGCAACCGGGCTGGAAAATTTGAAAATCGGTTACTTACATGTGTGGTGCAATTTAAATAATGGGACCTTGAAGTGAAGTAAAAATGTTTTTAGAGTGCACAACTTGAATTCTTTAGCAAAGTAAAACAGCAATTGTAAAAACAAAAAAGTATGTGATAAATTTGACGATTTCTGGATTATTTTGGTGTTCCTGTTCGCCAATTACATCACATACATGTGTTGACATGGAGGAATCAATAACTTTATACATCACCGACCCGTTCAAATTCTACTTAAGTTTCAGTCAGAAATAACATTTTCATATATATTTTTCTCACGGTTTAGATACGATTGACTTGAGTGATGAAAATTTCAGAATTCGTCTATTACTTGTCGCAAATTCATTTATTTATTTTTTTCTTCACGGTGATATAAAACAAAAAACAAAAACAAAACGCTAAAGAAATATATCATGAGTTTAGTAAATAAGTGAATGCGAGAAAGCGGATGCGGGTAAGACGTAAATTGATTATCGACTTTTTCCCCAAGGCCGATCGAAAACATCTTGCGAGTTTGTCGATTATAAATGACCGAATGCTAATTCAAGCGCAACGTGGCATGGCGTATGAAAAAAAAACCTCCCAAAAAAAAAACCAGGTACCAAGACGCCCGATAAATCCTCGTATAATCATACTTTTCAATTCGTTCTTTATCGTTGGCCTTTTTTCTTCCATCTACTCCTCGTTTACACTTCTTTTCCACTAACAAATTTTCCTCTCGCACTTTGCTCTTCTATCTCATTGTAAATTTCCACCCAATTTTATACATGTCGTAAATAGGGACTACCTGCAACTGCACGAGTCATCTCACATGTACTCAAAGCAAATTCATGCCCTGGAATTGAACATTTTCAACGTCGTAAAGCGAAAAGCAAATTATTCAGCAAGCAACAATGAAAAGTATGAATACATAAAATGGAAAAGTTTAAGCGGCTTCAAATATTTCTATATAATGACAAACAATCTACATATATATATATATATATACACGGGACGAAAGACGGAGGGATAAGCTAAACAGTTGAATCACAAGAGATTTGTTATAATACCCGGAAGGGTGTGAATTTAGGTAATTATGTATTTCATTATGAAGGTATATCTGGATATACATCCACTCGTTACTTCTTACCCATTAAATACTGTCAAGAGGTTTACAACGCAAATGCTGATGATGCACATATATGTAATATCAGTATACAAAGTGTACCAGTACAGTGTGTGTGATGTTGAAATATATAACGAAAGACCGTAAGATCTATATACTGTCAGTATTATCATGTGAGCAGTGCTGAAATTCTAAACCCACTCAACATATAACAGTAAACCTGTATGCGCAGTATTTGCACGGAGTTGGTGCACCGTAACAGAAGTGGTTTCCAAATGTCCTTTATTTTTTCTCCATTTTATTTTATTCTTTATTATTTCTATGAAAAGCCGAAGCACTTGGTTGTCCGACCGACACTCGTCGTCTCTCCCATTCTCTCTAGTGTCACGGACCTTCTCCATTATTCAATATCCATTAATTTTAATGGGATTCGCGGTCGCTTCAACACGTTTCTCGTGCAATATAGTTCATATCATCAGGACAATATCTTGAGTGAGCTTTTACCCATGATAATTTGACAATATGCTAAAATGGACGATTTCACATTTGTTTTAGATTTGTACAATTATTTAAATGATAATTTATGTTGTATAATATAAAACTGAATCACTATATCATTTATATGACAAAAATGATATTAATGAAATAGTTAAACATAGTGTGAATATTATTTTTAAATTAATTATTCTCATTTATGAGACTTTTTGGTCAGTCGCCTTGGCAAAACCTATGATTTGCAAAGCAGTAATTGTATATTATCAATCACATTGCACATTATCATTTATTTCTCGTATAAAAATAAAATAATTTATTAACAATAATAGCAGTACACTGCTATTATTATTATATTATTTGGTAGAATATACTATGCAATTATCAGTATCTATATATCAGATGTAGCGTATTGGTAATTGATAAAATAACAATACCATGACGCATTTAATATGAGCAATCAGACGAATTATAATGAGTAAAGTCAACGATTGTTTATGAATTGATACATTGTACCCATATTGTTATCAAATGGTATACCTCAATTTCATTGTTTGGTATTCACGAACGAATGCTGCAATTCATTATTTTTAATATACACAAATTACTATCGAATATATCTTGACATTCGTTCCTCGATTTCTAATGGTAGATGAGCACCACCACTGCCACCACATCCAATAGCCATTAATTTTAATGATGATCGTGGTCAGTTAAGCACGTTTCCTATTTATCGTGCAGTGCAGCAACCTCACCAGTAAAATTGTATTCTCCTGATATATTTCATTGGAATGTATACAGGTATACCGTGTCAACAATCAAAAGTACTTGAAATTGATTTATGATAATTTGTCAATGATCATTTTGTGCATAGGTACTTATATATAGTTCAATCATAATTTATCTAATAGTTTCACATTTGGTGCGTCATTCTTCTTCATTTTCAACAATCAGTTGAACCATACCTGATTTCTTACTCTATCAAATTTATATCTTTCTATTATTTTTCGTTTGTTACGTTTTTTTTTCTTCGGTGTTTAGCGAAAAGTATTACCAGTGTAAAATTTTACATCTCTCACTTGCGCGTGGCATATACAGTTGGCCAGTTGCAATTCTCGACACGTTATTTCCGGAATTATTAAAGAACGAGGTACGAGGATAGAGAGAACGAGATCGGACGGAAATGTGAAAAAGCCAAGGGAGAGAGACAGAGAGAATCGAATAGAGAAGGGGTTGGCGAATACTATAGGAAACTATAAATTTTCGTTAGCAGAATTCACGAATTACTGGTGCACGGTGTTCTACGGACAACGAAGGAGAGCGTTACGTATATGTATATATAAATTACTTTGTAGGTTAGATACTACCACTGTACCTACCACTATATATATGAGAAAGTGAATGAGAAAGAGATCAAAAATATGCGCCAGGTGGCGAGTCTGTATACAGAAATTAATTGAAGCGTCTTGGTTTGTCCTATATATTTTGAGTATTTTCATACTTAATTATTATTTCTTGATGCATGTACAATACATAATTATTTATGAATACATTTTTTTTTATAACATTCATGTGGGATTGTCGAGTTCATGTTGTCAACATGTCTGTTAGCTATCACACACTATCTTCAACTATTTCATTAATGTTACTTTGTAGCAACTGATAAAGCTGAAAGTAAACCCAAAAATGAAGAAGAAAGAGAAAAATGTAATGACATAAAAGTCCACGCGAAAGAGATATCACATCCTCCATTCTTTTTACTGTGTGGACTATACATTTTGACACTGATAATTTTTCCATCGGTGACATCGACGGTCGTATAGATGGCGCGCTATCGATAATGTCGCTCAAATTGAAGGTGCGAGTGAGTGCAAGTCAACAAACATTTCGTGTTGATAGTTGCCGTGGTGAGGTGGTGTTGAAGTTGAGTTAGGTTGACTACATTATATAGACTGGGTGCACCAGTGTTGGTCGTCGTTGTCGTCATCGGTTGCACTCGGGTACAGTTAAGTAATACATGAGCCGATGAAATCTTTCGTTAGCGTATCCAGTCCTCTGGTGAATTACGGTCTGCACACTTGCGACACGCCAGGTCACACAGCAATGGTTGGCAATGGTGCACTCGTGTATATACATATCTATATAGTTATCTATACATGTACGTAATGTAACAAATGTAGTAGGAAAGAGAGACAGGGAATGCGAGAGATTGGAAAAGGGGTAGCTAGAGTACTGTATAAATATATATATCTATGTACATATGTATGTATATGTATGTATATGTATGTATATGTATCTATATCTGTATACATGTATATATGCAAACTCAATGCGATTAGTGGGAGAGCCGTTAGAACACGGTTCAGTCGAGACGAATGGCCGCGGCGATTCGTCCGTGTCGTGTTTTACGCGACTGTAAAATGGTCAGTTGATTATTATCAAGTGTATCCCGATTTCTATTATTGCTATACTGTTCCTTTTTTTTTTTTCTTTTTAATTTTCATCCATTTTTAATGGAAAATAAATACACAATAATTCCACGCTGTGTAGTGAAATAAATTAATTTTAATAATAGAGTATTTTATATTAATTTAATCAGATGCTATTGAAAATTTTGATCATTTAAAACTGTGATGAAAATATTGTTCAATTTTGTTATTGTTTTGAATTTTTTAATATAATAATTGCAGGGTCATCTGTTAGTTTTTTTTATAGTTACATTGTATACGGAATTTTTATGAGATAATCCATGGGAAATTAGTTAAAAGTAGAGTAGAATAGTGTCTTTTTATATTTGGTAATATGAAATCAAAATTATGTGTTTGACGACGAATTAAATATTATGAAACTGAATGACATGAAATACGTCAAATATATTCATTAAATAATCAGGTTATTGATTGCGATATTTTTCCTTTAATGTTAATGAAGGAATTAAAGGCAAATTAAAAGTACGAAAATTGTTTAAATGAATAATAATTATGAGTATAATTGGATTGATCAATATTTATATCATACAATCCGATTATTCACCAGTAATTAATAAAATACTCCGAACAATTCTGATAATTTGTTCCTCGACGCGAGAAACAAATTGCCACATAGAAGACTCCGTCCTTCAACTCATTAATATGCAGGCAATTTATTGATTAACAATTTCATCGTATATTTTCTTTTCATATATCCAGTATATACGTTAATAGTCAAAACAAGAAAAAGTAAACAATTTATTTGTTAATCTACAAATAAGTATTTTCATATGAAGATTATTAACAAGTGAATTTCTAACAATTATCAGCAATAATCCACATCGTCCATTCTACGTTTTTTAATTAATTCTATTCGCAAATTATTTCTTTTTTCCTTCACATATAATTGCACAATGAATAAATTAATTGAATACGCAGGTTTAATTAATAATACGTGATAGATATCACGAACGAGTGGCCTAAATGTTGACACATTAAAATAAGATTGCCTTGGGTGATTTAACAATGTGTACATGTTTGTAACATTTCCACATTTTATGAGAGGTTGTGAGACAGAACAGGTCAGATAGACTTTATAGCCAGAAATATATATATATATATATATATATATATATATATACCAGGGTGTGATACAAGAATGTTTTTGTTGGCTGGTATGCATCTGTGTGCAAGGGGTAATGTGGTGGATTTAACGAGACTATGAAAATATACGATAAACTTGGTATAGGTGTATATATGTACTCACTGCTATGATTGCAATAATAGATTTATATTGCAACATTAGTGAGAGGAAATGTGACGGCAATAATAAAAATATGAGAACCAACTGAAATTCACCATTCATATTGTTAGCCGATTAAAAGTAGATTTATACGACTGTTGATATCACTAATACCATTGTTGATGTATTAATCCACTTGGCCGTGAAAATAGAACATGAATATTATTTTACGGTGAATGTATTATTGTTATTTTTTTTTATTGCTGTATCATTTCATAAAACATTAAATATGCTAACTTGTTGAAAATTATATATGTTATAATATGAATTTGATAGGAGGAAGTTGAAATAATTAATAGTGCTATGCAAAATACAAAATGTTTTTCCTTGGGATTTCATGAGGGATTCATCCTCTGAAACCACTCGTTATTTTTGAAATTTTAAACTTATTCACTCGTGCCCTAACTAATGACTCTGTATTTCTTGTTGTGATTGACAAATTCATTGCACAATCTTTCATCACAATTACTTATTGATTCATTCTAATGTTACATTAATACGAACTCCCGTCATATTAATTACAACTTTTTGCTACAAGATATATACGTCTAACGGAAAAGTAGCGAGAGAATAATTGCAAATTGAATTCAATAGTCCGAAACGCGATTTTCCAAGAAGTAAATCCCACGATGGTACTGAATCAAATAACATTTTCTTCGTGGCCATTAGCGATTTCGTATGCATACCGCGGTCATTACATTAAAATTCAACCCTTACATATACATAGTAATCAAAGTTCCCTGATGCATATTGAACATGAATATCAAAATTTGAGTTTGATGCATCGCTATTTCAAAAATTCAATATAGCGGACTTTCATAAGGTACTTCAATGTCGCTGCACTCGAATTGTTCATAAATTTCTTAGAACGAGATATATGTGTTTTCAGACACGCATTTTCATCCTATTATATAGCCCTGGTGGTTAAGGTGCAGTTGGCCAACAGAGTCGCTGGATCGATTCCCAATTGGATAATTTTTTTATTTTCATGTCAAACCTTATTTTCAATTGGTTAAGTAAATTAGTACTACTGAAGAATGCATATTTCTAACGATAAGGGTATAAGACAGTTTTGTATTTGTTATCATGTTGTATTGGCAATGAACAACTTAAAAATTGCAAAATTTATTCAAATTAAGACATTTCCCGTTATCGAAAAATTGCACATAATTCAAAATACTTTTATTGTACAATCTGTGTAAATCGCTTATCTTAATTCATTTGTTCAATTGATAGCAAGAAGAATTTGAATTGAAAAATAAAAAAATTATCCAGTTGGGAATCGAACCTGCGATTCTTTTGACCAACTGCACCTTAACCACCAGGGCTATATAACAGGATGGAATTATTTAATTCAAAATAATATTCAAATTGTCAGCCAATCAGTGAGTAATGGCTGTTCAATTGCCCCATTGAGTTCACCGACCAGCGTTTCAATTTCAGGTAGAAACGAAGGCTCCGCCCTCTTAAAACTCACGTCATTACCAAAATTTAAAACTCACTCACTTGTGCTCTAACTAATGACCCTTAATCTCGTTATTTTTGTTCACAAATATATTGTGTAATTTTCCATCGCAATTATTCATCAATTTATTTAAGTATTGAAATAGCAGAACTTATTGAATATCAATTACATTCGTCTATAGCCCAATTTTTCCAACACTCAATCTTACAATCATACTGAATTAAATAACATTTTGTTGATTCCACATTTTGCCTGCATAGTGGTGTCGTCACATCAAAATTTAACCATTATACATCCATAGATATCTATTTACTTGCAGTCATACCATTTCATCCTTATCCATAGCCCTGATGATTAAGGTTGTAGTAAGCGAATCAGTGTCGTTGGATCTGATGCTTAACTGAATAATTAATAATTTATTTATTTATACATTCATTTTTGTTCTCGTTACACAAAATCAGTTTGTACAGTAGAATTCAATTAACCGGTAGATACGATACGAATTCGGGACGAAATCGCCCAAACTATTTGTCTACTCGGGTCAATTATCGGAAAATGTTGGAACCCAATCAATAATTCTACATAACCACGTACATATATAGCAAATAATATATATATATAT
>CAJUYH010000987.1:33677-54396 GCA_910591685.1 Galerucella tenella | reverse complement strand
AAAAAAAAAAAAAAAAGCAAAAACTAATTGGCAAAATAACTTTTCAACAAAGTTTCACGACATTAAAAATTCCTGATAAATTTTCGCATATTTATTTTTGAATATATATTAGTTACTTACTTTCTCAACTTGAACATTCTTCACAGCTATTTCTTTCTGATTTTCCTTCAAAACTTTCCGCAACTCGTCTACCTGCGTTGCGGCATCTACAAGTTTACTCAGACCGCTACTCATTCGGAATGCAAGTGTATTGATCTCGTCCGAACGTTGCGTGTAAATTTTTTTATAGCCATCAATAAACGATAAAAATGATTTGGGCGTAACATATGATTTACGACGAAAACGATTGTAATACTCGGTACAAGTGTCGTTTACATCGTCTTGCACTTCACCCATAGCTTCCATTAAATGTTGTTTGATATCGTTTGAACAAACGAGTGGATACTGCCCGAGGAAATGTTCACTAACAGCGCACAAGGCGTCTTTTGGCCATCTAGCAAACCAATTCATAGTACAACCGGAGATCAATGCAGGAAATTTCAATGACCTCGAGCGAAATTTCTCACCGACCTGAAGAAATAAATAAAAAAATGGAATAACGTAACTATTGATGGAATAAAAGAAGTTGATTGATTTACATGAGTACTTTCATATAGATTCGAAGAAAACATCAGGTATTTACCGGTGAAAAACACAAAACAACGTGTAAGTTATTTCTGGCACGAGATATAAAATAGCTGTAAAGATTGTCCTGTGTTGGTGGTCTTTTTGGCTCGTCCTTTTTCATCAAAGAGATTGAACTATTCAAGATCTCATCCAATTCGTCTTTCGGAAAGAGATTTGCAATTTCACCCACGCTCAAGACATTATTTAAATATTCAAGAAATGCCTCATCTTTAATTTCATTGTCAGTGAATATAAATGTTACGCCATTATTTCCTGTACCAGCGGCGCGATAAAGTTTTTTTATATCCTCCAATAAACTGACGACATTGTAACTTCTATAACAGAAAAAATAAAATGAAATATCGTTGAATTTCGAAGGAAGAAAGAGAACAAAATCATCGAAAATAGCCAACAATAATTGCATTGAAACCTTGTCAAAATAATTTGATAGAACTTGTAACCAGCAATAAATGATGCCAGTCGCGTCAAACTCTGCTTTCCTGATCCACCAACACCTACCAGCATTGCATTACCTCGCGGCACACCCATAATCCTTGATATTCTCATAAGATGAACGAGCGCGTCGTGAAAAAATACCAAATCCAATTTCATTCCACGAATTGATTCATTAAATCTCTCCATATTCAAATGAACTTTCTGTATCACAGCTTCATAACTAGATAATAAATTATATTGGCGCTCTTGAATTGTGTTAATTTGTGATAAAATATAGAGATGTTTAAATGCGAATTTATTCCACCTTGGAATTTCTTCGTAAATGAGTGGTGCTTCAGGAATAAAATCATCAGATTCAAATCCTGTTGGTTCAGGCGATTCTCGTAAAAAATCTACAAAATACGTTTCTTCACCATCATAATATTGAAAATCCTCCGCCAATAAATCCGCAGCCGTCCGATGAATAATATTTCTAAACCAATCTTTATCCTCTGCGTTTGTAAATCTATGTATTGATATATATTGATGAACATAAAGTGAATGTGTTGAAGCAGTGTCACTGTAAGACAAATAGCGTTATTCTCTCACCTATCGGCGATAACACGAGTGCACTCATGATCCCAGAGTTTGAGGAGTGTGCGACGTGAATTGCACTCATCCCCTTTAATTCTGAGAATACCCTCCCAGATGCGAGACAAGTCTCTCAAGTTGAAGACATAATGAAACTTTGCTGGAGTAGGTAGCATCTTGATCTTTGTCTGTTGCCAGATAACACGAGTTAGTGTAATTAATTTTGGTATAAAATTAACAATCACGTCGGCAAAACGATTTAAACAAAAGTATCCCTGGCCAATTGTACTGAAAATTTTATCCATTGATTTATTGGATGGCAGTGTACAATTGAAAATATTGAATTGTCTTTTCAATCGTGGTGGAATGTCATTTCTTCCTCCACCCGGGTGACTCATTGCAGCCAACAATTGGATGTCCTGTATTGTATTGAATTCGCCGGGTTTATCCAAAGAATAAAAACCTTTATATTCCATCAATTGCCGAACTATTTCATTGGTTATTTGGTCGCCCCATTCATTAATTGTTGGCATATTAATATCATCAATGAACACAGTCATTTTTTTATTGTTCGGCGGACCATACGTTGTTCCCACGCGTTTCTCAATATAACTCTCAAATATTCTCTAGAAACACATTGATATTGAAGTTAATTAAATACGAAAACAATGAAGACACGGGGCAACGTGAAACTCACTTGAACCATGTTCGGAGTTGAGGCAGATGAGAAGTTGAATGATTTATTCAGATGATACTCCATATTGTATTGTGACATGAAACTTTTCAACATAACTGTCTTGGCTGTTCCTTGCTCGCCTAATTATAATACGTAATAAATATATCTAACGCATATAAATGTGTGTATATAGTTTAATGAGAAATTTTAGCGGATTAAATAAACTTTCATGTGAAATTCGCATATTGGAATTTTCCTTACCAATGAGCAGTACGGCCTTTTCCTGCCGCGCAATTACGTCTATCAAGAACAGGGTCCTTGTATTATCCACATTTGGAACCAATATCGTGTAATACTCCAGCACACGCTCCGGCGGATATTCGAACGTTGGTACCATCTGGCTCCAATGTATCCATATCCCTTTATCCGAGACAAGGTATTCGAATATCGTTTCGTCTTCCTGCAAACAACATTAATATCATTCATTCCAGTCAATTTATTTTCTAGAATAATTCAAATTTTATTATTTTTTTAATATTGTGTTTATTTCATCAATCATTATTCGATATTTTATTATACCGATAATTTGGGCCAGTCGCAACGAGACTGATGAGTTAACAGAAATTCCTGAAGTGCAGCTCGTGTTTCAAGCTCAAGAACTGCCCCCAGGCTCCACATAAGCGAAAAGAGAAAAAGTCTCTGGAGATGAGTATCAGTAAAGATCGCTTAAATGGACAAAAATTTACATTATTATAGAAGGTTGAATATTTTTGTGGCTATATACAAAATATAAATTGTCCTATTATTGAATTGTTACTTGTGGACATTGTTGCATTGTTATCCAGCAAACCCGTCAGCAAATCAATACATTGTCTGATGTAAAGAGCCTCCAATAGTGTCATTTTCGCCACGAGCTTTGTCTGTACAAAAATGTGAGCATCGCCATATATTTTATGAAAAAGCTCTCGAAGTACTTCCGCCTGATGCTCATCCTTTGTTATCAACCAACCCTAAAATAAAAAAAATCACACATAATCAATATTCAATAATGAGAAAAAATAAATAAATATTTCTATTATATAGAGAGGAACCAATTGAATGTTGTAACCTCCAATATTGGTGGCCATTTTAACACAGATGCGCTAAAAAATACCATTCCCATACGTGACACAGTCGCAGGCGATGCATTGTCAATATTGTCAGGCTCAAAAACCAGCTTACAGTTGGACGCCATTATAATACGATCGCCGTTGGCAAGTGTCAAAGTCTTATTGTCATCTAAAACAGAATTCAAATTTTCAATCCATACAGCGTCTACTGGACCATCCAATACAATCCAAAGGTATTCCGTTTTTTTCAATTGCATCGAACGTCGCCAGAGTGTTGAGAATATTCCATCAGTCCAATCATTGGTCGCTACATCAAGTCTACCAAACATTTGTGCGGCGGTAATGGCTTTTGGATTCATTCGAATTTCTTTATGTGGCATTCCCATTTCCGACAGTGCCTTCATCAACGCCCACATACAACGTGTCTTACCCGAACCCGTTGGACCCAATACCATCAAACCATGACGAACGAGCGACGTCTCATACAGTTGAACTGCTTTTAAATTCCACTCAGGATGATTCATTATTCTTAATGCTGCTGTAGCATTTACTAATCCTTTTTGCAATTCTTGATACGTTTGAGTTATGAGCTTTATTCCAGGAAACATATCATTGATGAGTGATAGGAAAAGAGGCTCATCCTCATCAACTAACTTTGATAAATTCATTGCACTAAAATCATTTGAAATATTAACATTGTTCATAGTTATATTTATTATTGAGCAAGTGCCATTTTATTCGTCATAGATTTACCGCAGCACTCGCATAAGCGTTGTCTCTTCAGATTCATCAGGATGAGCACGTTTCTGTGCTCCAAGTGTTCTCAAGCATGATAATATATTTCTAAGACCGAAATCATAATGAACTTGCTTGCTCAATTGTTCCTCGCACAATGTATAAAGTGTAAAAAATTTTCTCGCGAGCATAACATTCTCTTTAAATCCGCAAGCAGCCAATTTAACTCTTATGATGATCTAGAAACATTTTTTAATTATATCCGGTTGTATGCATTGTTTATTTTTTATTTTTCTAATAGAATGGTACAATGGAATACTTGTCGATCTGGAACCATCATGGCAACACTGCGAAACTGCGTTTTCAAATTCTCCGGCAATTCCTGTCTACCAGCGTATCCAGGATTCATCGTAATAAATATACCAAATTCATAATCAATCGTGTAAGTATCTCCATCGCTACAAAACAAAAATGTTCATAGCATATATATTATCGACATATATAATAACTCTGATTACTCGGATTGTTATCCAACAATAAAACCCATAAATATATATCGGAAAAAGAAAATAAAAATGTGCAATGTGCCTGAAAACAAAACTCTGTCGTTTCTCTTTCCTCGCAGTAAATACAATTGCTATTTGTTGAGCGGCGACGGATAAAACGGGCAGATCGATGCGGTTGAATTCGTCAAAACATCCCCATGCGCCGGCTTGTGCCAGACCCTGAAACATTCGCTCGAGTTTCACTTTGGAAATAGCTTTAACTTACTTACACTATACAACTGGTGTACGGTGT
Source organism: Galerucella tenella (assembly GCA_910591685.1). NCBI lineage: Eukaryota > Metazoa > Arthropoda > Insecta > Coleoptera > Chrysomelidae > Galerucella > Galerucella tenella. Next base: position 49,386 of record CAJUYH010000987.1, on the reverse strand, counting down.
TTTATGCTTCTCTTTCGACATATGAATTATGTACTGTCACAACAAATTTCTATAATGACATTTCCATTCATCATTCAAATTGTTTTAAATAATAAAAATAATATAACCTTAAATATACGTCCGAGACCCCGAAAATCCATCTGATCAGAGCAATTGAACACAACGACATATTTCCCTAGGGCTTTTCCCATGTCCTTGGTCGTTTCTGTTTTTCCTGTACCAGCAGGACCAGCCGGAGCTCCACCAAAATTCATTCCTATAATCAATTAAATTCATTCACAATTTCCTATGATATTGCCATTTACATTTGCCATATATTTTATAAATGTTTCAGACCGACAGCTTGTGCGAGTGTTATATAACATCGGTCAGTTAATGGTGTGATAACAAGACGATCGGTACAACCGAGAAATTCATTTTGATATGTAAAATGAACGTCAGTAATTCTTATTTCAACATCTTCTTTATCATCATTGTAATAGAATCTCGCCTGTTTCAGCCACTCAAAATCTTGAATATTTCGTATCCGTAATCGACAAAGTTGGTCGAATATATCTCTGAAAGTTTTCTAGCCCGTGAGTTAAAAGCAAGAAACTTATTTGAAAGTAAAATATAAAATAAATTGGCACCGCGACAAACATTCCGGAAGGATAGTAATAAGTTCTTACCTTTGATGAACGTGAATAGTAATAAGTGCCTCATACTTAGCACGTTGATATGATGAAAGATCTTTTACAGTCATTTCAATGAGGCCATTGAGTAAATCTAAAAACCACTGGTTAGTCCTTTTCATTATCGTTTTATCGCGCTTCGACGCGACAATTGCAACTTCAGAGTCTCGCGTCCATAGAACTTGAAGACCCAATAAACCAACCTAGAATTGCCTTTTCAATATCCAGTTTGCCAATACCATACTTCATGTTATATTTTTTATTATTCTCTACAGACGGCATCATCGTAAATATCCGACACAAACACGACATACACTCACCGATTTCAAGTATATATTAAGAAAAATTAAACGCAAAAGGCCATTCTATAAAGTGAGAGAGTAGTAAAAATCATTACCTGAAGTATTGACCCATCAATCAATGTCAAGATATTTGATTCAGGCATTGCCAATGACAGCAGTCCCTGTGATATTACTCCACCAACTGATTGTTGATGCATCTTCAAAAAACAGTTTAACCAATTTTCAACGCCATTTACACAAACAATTTCTTTTTCCAAAATAATTTTTTCATTTTCATGCGAATACATTGACACAATATTATCATATTCACTCTCTGAAAAATCCAACTGGCGAGAAAAAATACAAGAATAATTGGAATATATTGAGGAATAACAGAGGAAAATGGATGATAAATAGAATATACCTTTGCTATATTATCGAAGAATCCATTGAGATATCGTTGAATCGTGTGACAATCTGCGGCCTGACCAAGAATTTCAAGCAGTGTTGGATCAGATATAAAACAAAATCTAGGAAATACCACGCGTTTTGTTTCTAAATATCCACTCAATGATTTTTGACATGACTCCAATTGTTCCAATATGTGTGGTAAAAATTGACTCATAGTTTCATCACCGGTACACGTCTCAACTGCATTTAGTCTTTCACGAGCCCGCTGCATCAATTTTCCCCATGACTTATCAATATTCTACAAATGTGTAACTCATAAAAACCTATATTTATGTTTGTATACGTATAGAGAAAAAAAAATAAACTTTTATCGTTTGGGATACGATAATGCTTTTATCTTACGTTGAATCGTTTCGCTTCGCCCGGAAGTTGCTTGGCGATATCACCGCCAATAAAAACTGCCTCTAAGTACGCCCACAAGTTCTGTACCGTCAACCACTTGGCCAATATTTCCGAAGTATTGCTCAGTTTATTTTGCCACTGCTGAATATCTCTTTTGTAATGTGCGTTATATCTAAAAGATAATAGACAATAATATACAAGAATTGTTATCAGTGATATCATTGAATTCATTATTTCATTGAATTACATGCCTGTTGGCCATTAATGAACTGATGACCATTAAACTGTCCTCTAATTGGTTTATTATTTCCGCCGTCTCGAGTCCTTTCAACATCAATTCACCCCTCTGTTTGAAGGCACTAAATTGCAAATCAACAATTGCCCAGTCAGCTATTATTTGCTTCAATTTACTTTCAATGTCTCGCTCTTTCACCGCACTAATGCAAATATCCTCAACGTCATCTTTGTATTTGAGTAGTGGCGCTTGCATCACATTGGCCAATGTAAAATTGTCAGATTCAACATTAAAATAATATTTACACAACTTTGACATTTTATCCCAGTGACGTGGCATCATTGATTTATTCGCCATTAACTCGAGTAATGGACAAGTTTCATTGAAATCATCAATTTTCTTTTTCAAATCGATATAAGCGGGCCACTCGCGCATTGCTTTTGGCAACTTCCTGCATCTGATATAATTAATGCAATGGTCGGACAACCACACAGAAACTTTAGTAAATACTCTATGAATATGTAAAAGCCATTTTCAACTGTACATGCTAAATTCCTACTCACTTGTTTTGCAAATCTGTGAGCTCGGCAATGATTGAATCAGTGTCGATTTCCGACCACGGAATTTCATAATAGCCATCAATTGTTCGCATTACTTGTACATATAAACTGTATAATTTCTGTAATAGATTCATTTCTTTTTTTCGCTGAGCAAGTGCTGAATATTCAGTCACTCCCAAACCAAAAAGAGATTCGCCACTGCTATAAGTCTGATAACGTTCCCACAATTCATCGTAACGTGCTTGAGCCAATAATAAACTTGAAAGTAAAGGAAAAAAAATGAAAGATATTGATTTTATTTGATGGCCGACGATATATATATATATTTCTTCCACTATTCTGACAGTGATATTTCTTTCTTTACCGTTCGCTCGCTTCTTTAGCTGGTATTCCCACAACCATCGGCCCATGATATTCAAAATCCAGGTCGAAATCGTCAATGTCTTTCTTTAAAATCAATACACCATTGATAAGTTCCCGCTTCAGAGGTTCCTGCATCTCGCAAACCGTCGCCTGCACTTGTTTTGCCTATTCAAAAACAATTTTTCATCACACATTGCAATTATATTCAAAGTCAATAATTAATATAATACTTTTTGCAACAGATTTTCAAAGCTGTAACGTAAACTATCAACAATATCTTGATCTTCATTTAAAACTGAAACGTGAAATCTTCCCATTAGATTAAAAGTTTCCTCAATTGATATTAATTCAGAATCCAGAAATATAAAATCATCTCTTATATCAGCAAGACACTTCATAGCCAGTCTCACGTCCTCAAGATCTTTTATTGTTCGCCCTAACACTTGATCCTTATCATCGATATAATCAACCATTCGTTTCAATTTGAAGTGATAGAATTTACTCAGTGTTGTACCAAACAGTGTTCTTGATGTGTCTGTCTCAATTGTCAATCCCAATTTTAATTTATCTACAATGCAAAAATTAACGAGATATAATTGATATATGAGAAATACTTCAATTTTTTTTTATATTAACAAACCCATATTGATTTCAATTGGACCAATAATATGGCGTGACGGTAGATTCTTAATTTCCGTTATGAGATTTTCGTAAAATAGAAATTTTTCTTTAATCTCTTGAGTCGATGAATTGCTCTCGACAAATTTTTGAATCTTCACATTTTTATCTTCCTCCCAAACATGTGCGAATTGTTTTACATAACCCTATCGAATTCATATATATATTTATATATGTATATTTATTGATATATGATTATTATAACAGGAAATCAAACAACAATAGTACGTTTCTGAGAATATTAATATCATCTTTCAACATAAGAATAATTCCTTGAAAACTCATAGTGGTTCTAATTATTTCTTTGTGCTCAGAAATAGTATGATGATAATTTATCAAAGCATTTTTCTCTTCGTCTATAATTAAATAAGTGACAATTAATGAACTCAATATTGAGAAATATAATTGTCAAACTTTTAGTTTATCTTATTTGAACAATTTAAAAATTAATATGAAACATTACTGTGAGTAATTATTATTGCTTGACTATTATTCTCTCTACTACGATCATGCCTCTGTCCCCACATAACGATTCCCTCATGAACCCTCATTAAATTCTTTATGGCTGTCCAAACGTGACTGTTCATTTCCTCGATACTCGGTGATATTACAATGCTCGGTATTTGTAAAACGAACTGAGTCAGCAAAAGTGGTGCTTCGCCACCTTTAACATTCTCCCCTGGTAGAATGCTGAAATTAAATTCACAGCTTATAGCTCACTATCTCATTGTCAGTAATAATCAATTTAATATAAGAAATAGACTGAACCTCGATGTGCCAATTCGTTTTTTTAACATTTCAAACGAACGTTTTGTACATTTAACCAATGCTTCAACAAGCTTATTATTGAAATGAGAAAAAACTTCCATGCAACTATTTTGAATATGTATTAAATTAACTTTATCATCGATAATACCGAATCCAGGTTCAAAACTTCCAACACTAATTCTTGCTTGTGACCCAATTTGTCTTTGAACTCTTTCTGGATCAAGCCAAAGATACTTATCTTCCTCCACTTCAGGATCTTTGATAAGCGCCAAGCATTTATTAATGATAGCTATCACTGCACTCTCAGCAGCTGAAGACTTAATCTCTAACTCTTCACCCATTGCAATTCCAAACGTTAAATTTTCCGATGAAAATTGCACTGGACTTATCGCATAATTATTGAGTTGAATTAAATTTGTTTTTGCAATTATTTCAAATACTTCATCCACTCGCGCTTCCTTTGCATCTTTTATTTTTTTCGTAAAACCACTCACGTCACGTATTACGTTTGTCATCTCGTCAGATACTTCAGAAATTGTTAATGATGTCCATGTGATAACAGATAAAAATGGTTGGAATGCAATCTCCAATTGTTTAAATACTGCATCCATAAGTGGCAAAAATAATTTCGGTACTGATCGTCTGACATTGTCATTTTCCTCAACAAGTTCCTTAACAATCTCATACGATGAATATATTTTTTCTTTGCAATATGTAATAATTCTAATGAATTCCGGAACTTCTAGACCAAATCTAAACATATATTCTGCCTCTCTTATCACTTCACGTATGTAAGGATCAAAATTAATTATGTATTTATTCGTTACTAAATCACGAATTAATAATGGTGATGTTAGGACTGAACGAACCTGGCACAAATGTTCAATTTAAATTGACAAAATATTCACATGAGAACAGAGTACTTTATGTAAACTTACAACTTCAGCTGAATCAAACCACGCTTTATGGTAAATCATTTCATAATGAACAAATACACGCGCCAGTGCATTATACATTTTAATACACTTTTGCATTCGCTCGTGTTTAATAACTTTTTCACGTTTTCTAAATATCTCCATTGGCACTTCGATTCGCCTATAAAGTTGTCTAATCCATAAAATTCGTCCCGCAACAGGTGGGATATTCCTCGGCAATGGTGGTGATGATCTGTCTTCGTTGTATCTATCTCGTATCGCTTCTATTTCTTTCTGATACATCGTCACAAGTTCCAAGTATTTACGGTCGATCCACAATCGCTCGAAATTTAACTTCTGAAATCTTTTCAATTTTTATCAATATTTTTTTTTATACTTTGTTAAAGTTCAAAACTGTACAGTTGTCAGTGTGTTCATTTATTAATCTACCTCAAAACTAATTGAAGAGCTTCGTCGATGTTTGGAACAAGAGAAACCGAGTGAAAAAAAAATTCACGCAATTTTAATTCAATTTCCGTAACACTTTTCTTGAATATATCATAATCAACATCAAAATGTGGTTTTCTATGATCCAGCGGATCGTAGTTTTGTGTAGCCATTTTCTCAAATAAATCCATAAGTTTTTTTGTAAATGCATCGATCCCTTCAATTGTTGAACTTTTTAGTATTGAATGGGAAATATTCGTTTCCAAAACGTCAATGAGCTGATGAAAATTAATCAAAAAATTGTTTATTATCGTTATTATTATTATTATTATTATTATTATCCCTATCATCATCATTATCATATCGAATAATTATTGAAACAAACGAACTTTATTCAGTCTTGATTGGAATGCGTCAAATTTTCCAAAAACATACATTTTTGATATTTCTAATGGTTCCCCATCCGAACTTTCCTCTATATCTTTCATCATAACTTGATAACACTTGTAATATTGTTCGTACAGCGCGATACAATCTTTCATCCGTGAAATAATTGACGATTTAGTGTCATGCCAAATATTTACAGTTCCATTCGCAGTTACATAAGATTTACATGCCAAAATCATTTGATTTGTCATCTAAATAAAGGACGCAATATTAAAAATGTCACACTGTAATTATAGCTGATATTATGGTTTATTTGTACTTTGACGAAAACAGCTGAGATCATTTGATGTGAATTAAAAAATCGTGACGTCCCATAAACCATTCGAATTGCATGCATAATTCCAGGTAAATGATCACCCATTTTTGTTACATTCAATCGATAAAGTGGCCTTGTATATTTTTCTAGTGAATACAAATACCGTACATTGTCTTGTGCCAGTATTTCAATTGTTGTCACATCATCATCAAGCTTCTTCCATTTCTTATTAAATACAATTGCGACCATGAATATTCAATAGTATATATTATAATTAGTTCAAAGAGAAAAAAACAATATACTTTAACAAGCTTGGATTTGATTTGCACCAAAAGTGCAATGAACATTTGAGTTTCAGGACGTTTAATATGATTAACAATAAGTGAAAAGCGTCTAAGAATACCACGCCAATAGATAAGTTCACCACTGGGTCCAATAATTTCGGTTTCACGACGTAATTGTTGGCTTTCAACAAGTGCCTACCATATATATATATATATATATATATATATATTATTTGATGAATATGAAAAATCATTGCATTATAATTAATAAAAATAAATAAATGATCCATATATACACGCTCCATCTTCTTTATCCAAATCCTCACACATTCTTTCACTTTTAAAATTGCATCATAGTTCTTGGCACTTTTCATAATGTCTTCCATTGTTGAGAGATATTTCGCGAAGACTTCGAGATTGTCATCGAACCTCAAAGCATCCTCAAGATCTATATTTGTTGCTAAAGAAAAGAAATAAAATGAATCGTGGATCTATTTGCACTGTTGGCAATGTAAAAACAAAAGTGAACCCATGAGATTTTATTGCGCAACGCGCGCAGTAAAAGCAACGAAAGATAACACCAAGTTACTATATACATTTGACTCAGCAATGATATGTATATATATATATAGTCAAGGACGTTGGTGAATATCGTGTATAGTCATATAACTTACTCCGTAGAAAGTCACAAAAGTCCTTCAAGTCCCCAATAAAATTTTTCTTCATCTTTCGACCCGCTTCGCTTTTTAAGAGATCCCGCCAATATGTGTTTGCCTCCACTGCTGGCTCATTCAAACGTGAAGTAAGCCTTGAAATTCCCGCCAAAGTGCTCATAGATTCTGCATCGACATCCATATAAGCATAAAAGGTTTCCTACAGTCGTACATATGCACATCATAAACTTCTACTCATTTATCTTTTATGTTATTATGTTAAACGTGAGATTGTTAAATGCAATTGACATTGCACCATTTTCATTTATACCTCCATCAAATTCTTCATATCAAAGTCTATATCTGATCGTAATCGATAAACAATTACGCATTTACCAGATAATTTTTCTGTAGTACCATCAGTGACACAACAACGCACAAATTGATTATGATTAGTTGATATTTTTGGACTCCATCTTCCGGATTCTATGGTGAAATTGTCGAAATAATTTTTATAATTGTGACAGGGAAAAAAAATAAATAAATTTTTCTTTTTTCTTTTCATTCTCTCATCCATTTGCCCATCTTTATAAATATCACCCACTCGTACGAGCAACAACGAGAAAATCGTAATCATAAAGTGTTTTTTATCGTCTATAGTCTACGTGATTTTATACCAAATGGCGGTGGTCCCATCGACTGATAATATATAACGACCGCCTGGCGTCCACCATTCGCAAAGAAACCACTCAATGTCTCCACGTATTCATCTTTATCTACAATACCGTCCTCCAAGATCGCGGGTTCTGTATTGAAAATAAAAGCTGCGACTTCCAACACATGACGATGTTTTGGTAGCAGTGTTTCCTGCCTCCGCTTTCGCAAATCTTTGAACTTTACCTAATTCACAGAATTTTTTTTTTTTTTTTATATTTATCCCAATTATATAATAACACCGATAATATATTTCATTAATGAATAATGAAAGAAAAAATAATTACATTTCATGAATTATTAAATAAAAATCTACGCAGATCTTACTAGATCTGACTGCGAAAAAATTCACATGGGGTTGCTTCTTTTTCAGACTGTTATTATTATTATTAAAAAAATTTTTTATTTCACGACACTCACCAGTTTTTCTCTTGCTCTTTCCATCGGTATACCATTCTCCATAGTGTTAACTCTTCTTTTCAATAAATCTTGAATTCTCTGCTCAATAGCCGGCATACTGTAGTCCCGTAACTTCACTTGATTCATCATTTTATTCACTTTTATTAATTATTAATTCATATATTAGTTATTATGCTGGAATGTGTTATTATATCGATAACTATTATGAAGTTAGTGTTAAATAATGAGACAAACTAGAGAGAATGAATAGGAATATGAACAGAGCTGCAGATAGATCTCGAAGTATAATTTCATTTTTTTTTTTCTTTATTTACAATGTTGCGTATTTTCTATTACACGATTTTCAAACACGATAATTATTTGAATCGACCGATCCATTACAATAATAATTCACAGGATTCCATTTTATAGTTTTTTTGTCTTCAAAGTTTATTATTGTATATAAGTTTTTATTTCTATAATATTATTAATTATATTGTGATACGGATTTACGAAAAAAATGCGTCTTAAAATTTAAAGGGTTCTTTAACGACTTTAATTATATTGCAGGGTCCGGCGCAAAGTATTTCGTCTCTTCTTTTTTTTTTATCGTTTGTTTTGCAAACCGAAATTTGCAATAGAGTATATAGTGAAGAAGAAATTTCACACGATTAATTATAAGCGATCAACGTATATGTATCCAAATGTCTCAACGTTATCATCAAACTGAGTTAATAAATGTTGGATTATATTCACTCAATAATTAATTAATAAATACAGAATTTGCGAACTGTTTGATTCTTTCTTGTTTTAACATTTGTCTCAAGCGTTGAATCATTTGACAGAAGTTAGGCCTATCAAATGCAACCCTATTCTTCCTTTATTATATACAATTCGACAAATGAGACAAAGCGTACAGCAAGTAAATCTTTAAAAACTGCGTAACTTTCAACATATTAAAACAAGTAACGTTATACATATACATATATTGGAACAAACATACAGATGAAAGGGTCTTGATAATGTTTCGATACCCCTGATTGTAAGTCATAGATATTTTATTACATCGAAGCTTTTCTTTATCTCATTATTTCGCTTTCTTTCAATTCAAATACTTATTTAAGCGGAAGATTTGCATATATCGTTTTAATTAAATTGCTTTCATACACACTATTAATTAACAATAATGCAAATAATATTCATACATATTTAATACAAAGTCGCGGACAGAGAACAGGAAAAAAAGGAATTTGTGATTTATTCTATTCGTTTTTCTTCAATCTGAGAATTATCAACTGCACCAATAAATTTTTATGTCTTTCTGAATATCAGAATATTCCTTAATAGCTAATTAATTTTTTTATATATGTAGCAAATGAACAATACAAACGTCTCGAATTACATGCCAAGGTGTAATTTATATTTTTGACAATTAAAATTGTGATTTTCAATAAATCTATATTATTTCATATGGAATGATGACGTACCGTGATATTTCTGTTCTTTTTTTTTTTTTTTTTTCATCAAGTATGTATGTGTTTTTATGATTAATAATATTACATGTCGAGACCTGCACAAGATACATGGCACTGTAGGTATATGATTTGTATTCAATTGTTTAATCGTCTGTCAGAGAAAATTCAAGAGTAGCTTCTCTTCTTTCTATAATCATTTATACGTGCGTATATATTTTTTTTTTTTCGCTTTATATTTTATTTATGAATTCACAACTCAATTATCGTTTATAATCATCCTTCCTCATACATACTCTTTACATTCTAACCGAAAATAATAACTGTATTAATTCATTTATTTTAAGTAACAATTAAAGTCAACTCGTTTGCACTATTAAATTAAAGTACAACATTATTCCCGAATTCATTTGAAATAGAGATGAAAAAAAATGAAATGCAATAAAATATTGAATAATTTTTCCTGCTTATTTAAATTCCTCTCTTTTTCATCACCAAATAAACTATATGACATTAACGAATTGAACTTTTGTACACCTCGATGGGCAAATATTCACTTGACAAAATCCATCATTTGTTCTCTTTTAGTATTAAATTGTTGTATATCTATAATGGATATTCAATTGGAACTATGGAGTTATTATAATTCCTATTTTATTATAGAGTAATTATTTAATTTGATTTAATTTTAGTGAGGACATCTGGAAAAAATTGTTGACTTAAGGAGTGTCCATTGTCGGTTGCTATAATTCATTCTTTCTTTTTTTGTTTTTTTTTTTATTGTCCACACTACCATTTAGGTCCAGCGGAAGCTGCGGCTTCAGCGGCCGCGCCGGCTGCAAAAGGGTTTGTGACTAAAACGCCACAAATATTTTATTAATATACATGAAAATTAAATCAAGTAACAAATGAAAATATATTTATTTTATACAATTATGTAAGCGCAAATGAAAAAATAATAAAAGAAAGTAATACTTTGGTAGAAATAAACAATTTATTCATATACAGGAATGATGCATAAATTAAAATGATGTAATTTAAAGTCATACGAATTCACGTGAATGAATGAAGGAAAATTGATGTGGAAGTGAAAATGAATAATTGAAGGTAATGAAGGCCATCTTCTATTTATTGGTTACGGGGATTTAACAGAAAATAGGACAAGAAAAATAATATTACATCTATAGGGAAACAAATAATCACTTCATTACTAATACTACTCTCCAATAATGGAAATTGTAATCAATTTACAAAATAATTATTCCGGAATATATGTACAATTTGATTCATTTTGGATTCACAGTATAGAATATTTAATTAGAATCGAAAGTAAAACAGATTTATTGGTGACTTTTGCGACAGAATTAATGAAAATGAATAAAAACCGCAGCAGTTCCACTTATTAATTTATCTCACTTTTTTATATAATGAAGTGAAAGAGCAGAGCAAAGAAAAGAAAAACAAAATGATGTTATCAGAGTACACAGTACTTCTACTATATCTCATACAAATAAATGTTCCTGAGTAACACCTAAAGTATGATGTAAAAAATAAATCCCTCAATCACCATACGACCAAAAATATTAATCGTAAAGGTAAAAAGTGTAGTGATTGATAGCCTATAATTTTAAAGCGTACCGTATCGTAATTTAGGACTTGTCATTTAGATAACTCGATACAAACCATTTTTGGTATAAATCGCGTATCTCACTAATTAATTGAAAATAATTATTATGATATTTATACCACCTACTTTATTAATATACGAAAAATAAAAAAAAAATGATCGAACGATTCATGAAGAAAAAAATAGAAACTCAGGAGAGAAAAAAAGTACTGAATAAAAAAAAAAGGAGATGCTCAGTTTGTGCGAATAATATCAGGCATCTCTATAATATAATAAAATAAATCGAAGGTGCCAAGTTTACACTTATTTATCGATATTCAGACATACTAGTCGTGTATATAACGCGCTCTCCCCCGCTGTTCAAATTCGTACTCTCATTCGCGGTTGTTGCCGGCGGTGGTGGCATTGCAAATACTGTATTAGACGATGCACCTTGAGCAGCACCACTCATTGGTTGGGACGTCACAGCATCATCCTCACTATCATCCTCCTAAAATTAAACATCAATTATTTCCAAGAAAAAAAAAATCACAATTCATTTAAATACCGAAAAAATTTTGTAGAGACAGATATTTTTCTTTACATATTTGTTATTTGTCACAATTGTCACTTGTAGTTATTAATAGTTGTGTTTTTTTGTGTGTGGGTTTGATCTTTTTTTTTTTTCCATTTCAAATTAGTTCATCATTCTTTATTTGTACGTGATGCTTATTCAAAGTTATTTACAGAGTTATTTGAAGGTTGAATTGAGTGCATCGATTAAGCAATGAAAAATTTTACTGGGTGAAAGAGAATGAAAATTGAGGTGATGAACGTAGTAATTTGAGTGATGATTGGTACGTGTTGTTATTAACATTTGTAATAGAATTATACATGTATGTACCTGAGTGATGAATAAACAAATACAGATAGAATTTGATAAACATACCTTGCTATAGCCCTGTGTCGGATTTGCGCCACCGCCTGAATTCTGGCCCTGCTATCATACAACAACAACATAAACAAAACTGCTAAAGAATCTAAATGCAATTTATTTATTCATCTCTTTTTTTTTTTAATTAACTGTAAGACAGAGCATGCTTGGCAATGAAAGTCCAACCCGTGCATCTAGCCAACTTTATCAAACGCAATTGGCAGAGAAGTAATCGCGATAAATAAATTGAAGAAAAAAATTAATGAATAAATAATTAAATTATTAAAGAATGAATGAATTTTATTAATGATTTGTAAGAATTTGTAAAAATCTCAGGAAAAATAATGTGCAAAACTTCCAAACTCATAATAATAAATTAACAAAAAAATATATTTTAAATAATTAATTCGATTGATTTTTTACAAATGAATTTTGATTGAAATAAAAAATTGATATTTATTGGCCATGCTATAATAAGAGCGATGGAGCAATGAATACTGATAATGTGATCATGATTGGATGTGGGAGCACCTAGTTTCAGTGCCAAGAATACATTGCCGGCAATATTTTTTAACGCATATGTAATGAATTGTTCCTCTTTATAATAATGTACATGACAATGATTAGAAATATATACTTTGATGCAGTGTACATATTATATACTTTGAGTTCAGGGTTTGCTGAGACTATGAACACACTTTCCTCTTCTGTCCATTTTAATGTGTGTAACTCACTGATTACTCTTCATGATTGGAGCGCAATATTAATGAATGTGCATGAGAAAATAAGATGAGAAGAAAATTGAATTGAAATACAGGTAAACAACTAATTATGTTGTCATAAACAACAATGTCAATTTCAACGAATAGGCGTACGTGAAATGAGTAATGAAATGCGCTTGGTGATAAAAAAATATGCACATAAATTTTTTGAATGAAAACCAAACAAAATTCGTAGCTTTCTACTATTAAACAATACATTAATAAAAGCTGACTCATGACATTTTTGCGTATCAAACGAGTCGCTCAATAAATACTGTACTCACCGTTTGTGTGTGTGGGTATGTCAGTGGTGCCAATCACACACGTATTCATACTTTTGTATTGATGTATAATTGCGTTCACGTATAGTTAAACGTTTACCAAATTAAGCATTAGTATGCAAGACAAAAATCAAACATAAATAATTATACGGAGGTGACTAAAGAAAGTGTCGTCATTATCATATTGAAAATCAAATCAGCGTGCCGATTTTGAAGACTTTTTTATCTGTATCCATTTAAAAAAGGCAAATTTGGATTCTTATCAAATATTTAAAAATGTCAGTTACCTGTCTGCTACAAGTCCAAGAATTGAATTGTGTTACGTGTCACATACCTTATAAGCTGTCTAAGACGTTTATCGTCACATATCGTATTTAATAGTAGCGAATATTATTTTCTCTTTGTTTTCAAAAATACAAATGTGGTAATAGCGCATGCAGCCCAATCCACCAAATTCATTTAAATAATAAAATAAAAAGATGTTTATCTCATATTACATTTCACAGCACACTCTTATTATTTAATTGTCAATTGCATCCGCGAATTTTCATCAGTGAGCCCCACAATTATTCATATTATTATACACCGAACAAGAATTAAAAAAGTATATTGTTACTTTTCATTATTTTGTTTACAGCTATATGTAATGTGACTCTTATTATCTGATTAGCCCATTACTACTATTTGTTTTGAATACATTATGTAATATACTATATTATATTGTAATAATAAGTACCTGAAGATTGTGATAAGCGCTACTATCCTCGGGCGGTGTCGGTTTACATTTGCCGCAACAGAAGTTGAAACAACAACATAAACAGCAACAGCAATAACATCCAGTAAAGATACAGCAAACTGCAAACAGTGCCTGAAATAAAAATATAATAAGTATAAAATAATTCATTTCTATACCTATAGAAAATTTGAATGATTGATAAAGAAAATAAAATAGAAAAACAATTCATTCTTACTTTGCACCATCCAGATGTCACAACAAAGTATGCATTGACATTTTCTTCACCGAATTGTTCAGACACATACAAACCTAGTGAACCATAATTGTCATAAATATTTCGCTTCGTTAAATCTGTCAGTATGGCGTGGGCTCTATTTATTTCTTTAAACTGTAAAACAATATCAAATATGGTACATACTCATATCCATTCTTTCTATTCATAGATTCATTAATTAATTCTATATATTGTTTTATTATGTATTTACTTTATCGGCCGCCTCTGGATTATTCGGATTTTTATCAGGATGATATTTTAATGCTAATTTTCTGTATGTTTTTTTTATTTCCTCTGGTGTTGCAGTCTTGGCAATCTCTAATGTTTGATACAGGGAATCGCCTGACGTTCTGCAACATAAAAATAAATGTATTAACATTTTTTCTCCATTGACTGCGTAAAAGACCTTCGACTGATTAACTGATAAATTTTATTATACAGTTTATGAGTCACGCTGCAATATTCTTCACCGAATTTTATAGCCGTAATTATATCATCTGTACAACCATAACCATTGTTCATCATTTACCCTAAATAAATGACATGAAGTATTGAAATAATTCATGCCAGATTGTAACGAACAAATATTGTATTGAAAGGCGTTGAATGAGCTGATGTGATCGATGCTGAATATTTGGAAAAAAATATACAAACAAATGGTGGACAAACAGCACATCATACTATTTATCAAGAAAACTTTGTCAGTTATCATATAATTATATATGAAAATGTATTGTATTGGGACACCGATAAAAGAATTTTGTTAATGCGGTCAATTGTTTACCGGTTGCCAACAATCAGGAAAATAATAATAGTAATGTAAAATTCAATATATATATATATATATATATGTAAACAGCTGCAGGGTGGAGTCAAGGCCAGGACGATGAATGTGTCATTAAACGTTTCAAGCGACATTTCCTACACGAATGGTTGGAGTTTCAAGCTCTATAACCTATTTTGATCAAAGTGTCTCTTTCAAAATGTATACATAGGTAATAGTTAA
This sequence comes from Galerucella tenella, assembly GCA_910591685.1. Classification (NCBI taxonomy): domain Eukaryota; kingdom Metazoa; phylum Arthropoda; class Insecta; order Coleoptera; family Chrysomelidae; genus Galerucella; species Galerucella tenella. The sequence goes on along the minus strand of CAJUYH010000987.1, from coordinate 33,833 downwards.
AATTCCGCTTCGCCATGACTGCCAGATGATACTCCAAACGAAATGTTGATGAGAAAATTAACGAGACATTGGTGGAAATAAAATACATGATCTAGAATATTGATGAGGCGATTTTTATAAATGTATAATGTAGTTTAAAAATTAATAGACGATGTA
>CAJUYH010000987.1:2622-26091 GCA_910591685.1 Galerucella tenella | reverse complement strand
GACTCGGAAATAATTTTTACATGTTCGCGAAACTTTTCCGAGTCCTTCTTTTCTAAAAAATCACTAGATTCAATGTCTATGCCACTTTTACTGTAATCAATTACTGGGAATTTCTTGGCTTTCTCTTGCAGTTGTTCCTCAGAAACACACGGCAATTCACCAATTGTTACACTCTCAAATATTGGTGCTTCATTCGCATCCTCATCTTCATCCTGATCATCATTATGTTCATCATCATCATCATGTTTACTCGATATTATTCTTGTTGGTGCGGTACTATCACATGTATTCGAATAAGTTGTGGCAGAGGGTCCAGGCACAGGAACATTTTCATAAGCAGCTGTGACAACTGCATCATTATTAGCAGTAGAGGAGGTGGCAGCGGCGGCAATGATCGCCGCTGCCTCTTCTGTTGCACGTTCCTCAGCTTCTAATTCAGCCAAATAGATATTCAATTCTTCCTCTGATAAATCGTCAATTGAATTGAAACCAACGGGTTTACGTTCCACTTGCTGTGGATTAATATTAACTGTTTGAAATACGAGTTTTGCTGGATTTATATTTGTCACTTCGACCTCAGATGTGTTTTTAATGGTAGAAAATTGTTCATTCAAATGTTTAGCAGCAATTTCCAACTCTGTTGTAGTCTCAGGCAATTCATTTGTCTTACCAATATAGATACATTCGTAAACTGTATTGTTATCAGTTGAAACATTTGACTGCCCAAAGTCTACATTCTCATAAACATGTTTCGTTTCATCTTGACTTGTTGATCTTGATGTGGCTCTCGAACTAGATTTATCGACTGTTCTATATATTTCATGATTACACGGAATGTTTATATCAACATTTTCATATGTATGCTTTGAACAATCAATTGTGCCTTTTGTTTCTAAAGTTTTACTTTGTTTAGGCAATGAGACATTTCTATGAAGTGTATTTGCTACTGAGACAATAGAATCGGCTGATTCTTTCTCATCATTCGGTTCATTAACAACACTTTGTGAGTCACATTTGATTGGCAACAATATATTCTGATACTTTGGCAATGATATTTTTACTGACGATTTCATAGTTTGTATATCTACAGCACATTTTCGTTCGTCCAACTCATTTAATTTACTCTCCTTGATTGGCGGCGTCGCATTTATTTTCGATTCTTTATCATGTACACTGAGTTTGCTATTGCTACACTCATTTTTATTATCTATCGAACAGTCAATACGTTCCATATTAGCGCTCGAAGCATTTATATACTCATTAAGGCTATTAAATACATTACTGACGCTCGGTTTGATATTGGGTTGGTTCAATTTTTTATCGTAACTATTGTGATTTTTATTGGTATTATCGTTGTGCCTTTTCTGAACTAATTTTTGCGTAATATCATTGTGAATTGTTAGTGAAACTGGTTCAACATCGCGGAAATCCACTGCACGTTTCTGTTGGACTTTGTCATCCTCATGATAATCCACTTTACAAAAATCATTTACAGATTCACCATTGCCATGCATGATATCAGTCTTGCGGATATCTAGTGTTTCACTTGGCTTTTCTATTGGTTGATATAAGTTTTTATTATCAACTGTATTTAATTGGACATTTGTAGAGTTGCCATCATGCGCTAGTATTTTTCCGTGTTCTCTAGATATTTGTGAATAACTTTCGTCAAGTCCACGTTTATTTGATGTGGTTGGAAAGGTATGCTTTTGTGGAATTATTATAGCAGGCACGTGACTTTCTGATTGGCCCACCGATGCTGCCTGTTCTGCACAATCTGAAAAAGAAATGAAATTAACAAATGAACAAATTGGTATTTGCTAATTATCTTTGTCTATAAAGTCACCTTCATTGAATTCAAACTCATCAAGCACTTTATCCAAATCTACGGCGAACTTCTCCATTGTCTTATCATCTATTTCACTCACATGAATGGTAACGAAAAAAAATAATAATAAATAGTAAAATCACTATCACTTGAGTCACCAGGAAGAGTAAAAGGTAAAAAAGTCATGTAAATTCACTTGAAAAACGTGATTATATGCTCTCAAATAAGCAAACGTCATTCTTTCTTGGCAATGACAAACTTATTGGAATTATTATTGCGTAGATAGTCATTCGTTAGCAATACAAAAACTTTGCGATCGTTATTCATAACATGAACAACTTGATAACAATTTTAATCACGTAATAGGTTACAATTGAATTGGTAAACCATCATCCATAATTTTCTTTATTTTCATTTATCACGATCAAGTGAGCATAATTGACATTGACCGAAAGCCGACGAGAAACATCATCCAACATAACTTCACTTCAATCTTTGCTCCAATCTTCCATTAGTATAAATGTTTTATTGTGATTGTGTTAATTAACAGAGTAAATGGCACCTGGATTAAATTATATGTTAACTTATGTATTGTCATTTTTTATTACTTAGTGTGTCACGGCGCCATCTTAAACAACGGTTTATTACTCACTCCGCAAGTATTCGTGAAAATTAAACATTCTTTATACACGAACAAATATTTTTTTTCCAATTAGTCTTTATACCCTGCCAATTACTCTGTCGTAGCAGGGGCGTATTCCGACATTGCGAATGTCAATACACAGGTAACGGGACAATTATCATCACTGCTTTCACCAATGCTCAGGATAAAGTGTACTTCATTACCGTCGTTTCCTCTACTTGACAGAACCACTGTAATAAACGTTGGTTGGTAAAATACGAAGAAAATATTAAGCATCCACGGGATCTCGTATTTGTGTAAGTCACATGCGTATGTGTGCGGAAGTATAAATACGATGCACTTGGAAATAATACAAAAAGTTATTAGAATATGTGCGTGGCGCCAACTCGGTTGGTTATGTCACGCAGATCGCTATTTTCGATTCATGAACAAGAATAAAAGGCAAACACTATGATGTTATAGAAGATGAATGCAATATAATTGATATAAACAACATTTTGCATATTAGTTAAAGAGAATTATTTGTAAAGATACACTCATAATATTATGAAACTTATTATAACTGAAAATTACCAATAGCAATGTAAACCCGACATCTCGTGTCTTTCAAATATAATGAATGAAAAGTAACGATAAAGTCATAATTATTTTACACCATACTAACGAATTACATATATCTGCTACAGATCAAAGGTAATATTTTTTTGTCGTGCCTTTATTAATAACTAACTTAATCAATTCTAAGCCGATTTCATTTTGCATAGAAATCTGAGATGCAACATCTTGATGTCGTCAGGGCCAAATTTCACCACACCCTCTTGATGATCAATGGACAATAAAATTCCTACAGCTTCACGATCTTCACCGATTACAACCTTCACTCGATCGTTCTGCGTTGGTATAACCGGCTCTAGTTGCTCGCAAATCAGGTTAACAACACGATCCTCAGCAGGCAAAAATACAGCGCACATACCTCCCTATAAAATAATATAATCCAATTAATTAATGACTAATTGAAAAAGAATAAAGTAGAATAAAAATATTTAACATGAATGCAATAATTAATTAAGAGCTTACCGATATCCCTCTTATAACTCCCTGTTGTCCAGCTAAAGCCGGATCCTGATGAGAATCTCTAATACGAACTTCAATATCGACTGTGTGCCATTCAGTATTTCCAATAATTCCTGCACCAACGCCGACGCCAGCTTCAAGACCAGCACCAGGAGTTTGTGGATTGTACGGGCTTCCTGCGACGCCTGGTGTCATTGGACTGTAACCCATTGGTGATGGTGTAGCAAAAGCGCCATGTGGACTTGTAGTATAACCAGTGCCAGAAGGTGACGGTGTGGCCACATATCCAGCAGGACTTGGACTGGCAGTGACGCTCGCAGCCGGACTTGGACTCGGTTGATATGGGCTGTAGCTTTGCTCTGATCCATACATAGTTCCAGGTGTTTGTGGTGTAAATGGACCACCTGTTGATGGATAACCGGGTGCATAACCGGGCGAACCACCCTCTTCCATACTGTAACTATCAAAGTCATTGTTGCGTGCCGGTGTATTGGTAACAGTTGGATCCCAAGCACCCGATTGACCAGGTGTTCTTGAGCCATCGTGTGATGGTGTCATTGAGCCGTAATGTGGTGTACGAGAGCCATTCTCATACATTGGCGTTTGTGATCCGTGCATTGGTGTTTTGGATCCGTCACGCGCGTACATTGGTGTCTGTCCACCGACAGCATATGCTGGAGTTCTATTGTATGAGCTGAATCCACCATCTTTGGTAGGTACACCCACGTTGGCAATGTGCGATCTGTCCACAGATATTGTCTGACATGCTGAGTGGAGCTCGACACGCGCAGTATTCTCTGTAGCATCTTTGACAATACCAACATTGCCTTTATATGGTCCGCCAGTAATTTTAATTGTCGTACCAATGAGCTCACGATCACGACGTGCTCCGCCGCCTCTACCACGTCCACGTCCTCCACCGCCACCGCCACCTCGGCCATAATTGCCGCCACCACTTGGATGCATTGGCGATGCGATGCGCGGTGACATAAATCCAGAGGACGTTGATATTGATGTGGCACCGGCTTTGCTACCACCGGCCAATTGCAAATGTCGAGTTTTACATACAAATATTCCACCATTGTCTACATACATTCTCGAGTGTAAAAATGCAAAGCTGCGATACAGATGTTTTATTTCACCACCACGACCCGCGTGAGGTCCATCCACCACTTTTACAATATCTTTTTTCTGTATGGTATTCTGTTGATGATCTAACGCAACGGCATTTCGATTTTCACGACGTTTTGTTAAGCCTTGAGGTCGCGCTTCGACAACTTTACCATGCATCGACAGAACATGAAAATTTTCACGTTCTAAACGCACAATTACACCGACAGTTTGTGCATCTAATTGAACTAAATCGCCCCATTGAAATTGTCCAAGACTGTCAACGCCTGTTGCCATATCCGAGCATAATTGTAAATCACGTGGCAGTACTTCTAACTCGTGCATTGACAAATCCGAGAATAATACAACGCGATTTTGTTCAACTCGAACAATCAAACCTGTATCACCTTCATATCTTCCAGCAACAACTTTAACATGATCTCCCATTGTAAAATATTTTCTCAGTTCTTGTGCTTGAAATTCAAGCGCTTCTTTTAATTCCTCATGCTTTGGCATCACCATTATCATATTGCCATCGATTGACACAATTTTACCTTGTAAATTCATTAATTCGCCCTCGCACACTTCAACATTATCACCATTACTGAATGAATGGACCGTACCTGATTCATCTTTTCCAGTAGACGCGCCAATTGATGGCGTACCGCTCAATTCAATATCAATACCTTCAGGTGCCTCTTCAAATCGTTCCAATTCAGATAGAGTTGGTTTTACACCTTCAGTAAGAATCGCGCTTGTTGTAAAGAGTTTGTATAAAAATCCTTTACGACTGTATCGATTTCCCTCGAACATCAGGAAATCACCATCGCTCGTTACTTCACCGCCAATTGCACGAATGGCTTCGGGATCGAATTGTTTGGCTGCCGGTCGTCTTTTTTTCTTGCGTTTCATTGCTTCGGACTCACTTTGAGCTGTTCGCAATGCGCCTCTCGGTCGTGTGTAATCAATTCTTGGTAAGAGTTTCAAGCTAACTTGATTTTGCGCCAACTCTACATAATCTATCTGTGCTATATCATCTTTATAGATACCCCGCTTCAATCTTACCCACTGTTTTACTTTCAAACCCATTTGTTCTTTTACAACTCGAAGAACATCGGTCATTTCTTTTATTGGAACCATTTGTTGTTTCCAGATGCCCATTCTCAAATTACCAACGTTTTCAATGGCAGCTTTTACATGTGGCTGCTTGTAAGCTTCAATATAAATATAACCTTTAACACCTTCAGGCGCTACAACAGATTTAATTTGTATAGGCTCAGCAGAAAATTGATAAGTAATGAATTTACGCATAAGAAGTAATACTGTTGCTTTTTCCTCGCCAATGCGACACTTTACCATCCAAAGATTGGGATCTTTAACACCCGGTAAAAGTGTTTGTTGTGTTATTTCATCACTCATCTCTTCACCTCCATCTCCAAAGCGTGCTACCGCCGTACCCTCATCAGCATATTTTTTAGTTAAATATTCAGCGAGCTCTTCCTCTCCGTGTGATTCCCAAAGATTCGTACCACGTCGACGACCTTCAATTTCGCGAGCTGTTGGTCCAAGCTCATCCACTTCATTGCCAACGATACCAATTTCTTGAGCGCCGTCTTCCCATTCTTCTTCATCTTCGATATCATCATCTACCTCAGCTTCATCATCAATAAATCCACAAAATCTGTCTTTCCTTTTTTTCTTTCTTGGACGATCATCATCTTCATCATCCTCGTCCTCTTCTTCATCACGTTCGCTATCATCCAAATCTTCTCCCTCGGGTTCTTCCTCCGGCTCAACATCTTCCTCATCACCCGACCTAACCTCTTCAGCTTCATCATCTTTATTACCTTCTGAACCCGATGCTGAGTGTGATCTGGACCTAGAACGACTCCGAGATTTAGAACGTGATCTGCTTCTACTGCGAGACATTGGAGATCTTGATCTTGCACTACCAGCAGCTGACTTTCCTGAACGATTATCTTCCTGTTCGCTGTCACTGACTGGTGCTCCATGGTCACTTTCATTCTCTGAGAAATTACTGCTCTCCGACTCTGACATATTGTACCACCTTTTTATTACATAAAAAATGAAGATACAATTCGTTTACTTTTGTATGTATATATATATATATATATAGGGAGATTTTTCACCAAGAACTCTCAATAAACAAAAATGGAACACTGTGTTTAAAACTTTGTTTCATTGTACCTACCATATATATGTACAGCAACAATTTTTTTTTTTTTTCGCTACTTTCGTGTAAAGCACATCTGTGCGGTTTGGTGTCGCTTCGTTATCACGTAAAATGTGCGTTTCGTGTTTTTATGTATCTGTCTATTTCCATAAGAGGCGCTCCAGTCGATACGCGGGAAATAAAAAAGATCTCTCAGAAAGAAATAACCTCGGCGTTTTTATATTCACAACATTTTTCATATATTAACAGTTACGTGAAATTATCATTTATTTATGTGAAAAATGTTCTAATGACAATCAAAAATTCTTCACACACAAAACTTTTATTTGCATTTATTCACTTATTCACTCGGACATGGAATGAGTATGATGGAAATAAAGCAGACAAATTGGTGAAATTTTCATATTTCATACAGACTCTTCATGAAAACTCGTCTTAATGCTACTAGTGAAAATAAATTCCAAATAATATAATTATATTTACACTTTAACAAACAATTAAAATCGACTAATGGCGGGTTTGAATATTGTAAAAATGTTTTGTCTCATATTATCAAATATACTTGAGATGGTTTTTGAATACATTTGAATAATGTGCGATTGGCTGCAAGATAATTCAACCAATCACAATTTGTAAATGCTATCAACAGTCACTATAGCGTATTATTAAGTGTTATATATGTATAGCAATGTATATAGGTTAAACTCAGGTTTTAAGTGACTTTATAGAATAGCTTATAAGATATGCTGTAGTAAAAATCCGTATGACTACTGCTTCACGTATATTTATATGATTATATGAAATACAAATATATAATATACCTTTTACTATTTTCGGAAATTGCCAAACAATATTGATATTTTTATTAGTAATTTATTTCTATTTTTTAATTATTTCCTGTGTATTTCATTGCTAGTAAGTAGTATAATTGTCTTAACAATTCTATTTGATATTTGTAATTCTTTGGCACAAAATATTTTACAAAAATATAACACCAAATATACCAATGATAGGTTATCTTTCCTGCTAAATTATTGCAGATATGACAGCGATAAGAGGTCCTACCGGTATTGATATTCTACGATTACCTGTAAATGAAGTAGAGAAAACATTTAAAGAATGGAAAATTAAATATACTCAATCGCATATATTGCATTCGAAATGTTCAAAAAATGAAGAAGCTTGCGCCACTGATCCCTGTCATTTTTGTGTGTAAGTGAGAAATCTATTGTTTATTTTATGGCAATACATATAAATAATAAAAAATAAATATACGTATACTTAAAAAAAACTTTATTGCACAGATATAATAAAACATTGGAGCTATGTCATTTACCAGATATGGTATTTCCAAGTAATATATTATCGTTGGAACATGAAAGCGGTGCGAAACTTGAATTTAATGCGCTTGATGCACTTAAACGTGTGGCGAATGGAAAAATCAATTTAGAATTAGCTTGTGCGTCGGCATGGAAAGAATCGAGGTACATATTGATTTTTATTTGTAATCAATGCAACAATATTATTCAAACAATAAATTTTCAGGTCAGATTGCAAACAATATCTTGAAGAAAAAGTAAAACCATTTGATTGGACCTTTACAACTGATTACATGGGTACAACTTCACGGTTTCACATAGAAGATACGGAGGATAGAATTAACTTTGATGAATTAATGAAACGTGAAAGAATTTCATTTTATCAAGACCTCACATTATTTGAAGACGAAGTACATGATCATGGAATAGCATCGCTCTCTGTAAAAATTGTAAATTCCTTTCTCTTCCCATCACAATTTATAAAAAGTTATTCACACAGGGATGATATTAATCATGACAGTATTTTTTTTATTCATACAGCGTGTTATGGATAAAAGTTTGTTCATACTTTTACGTTACTTCTTGAGAGTTGATCATGCTATGATTAGGATTAATGACACAAGAATATTTCATCAATTCACAAAGCCATATTTATTACGTGAATATACATCCAGAGAATCTAGAATACGGGATTTAAATGTGAGTAATATATTTATTTTCAATTTTTTTATTATTTTTTCCATTTGAATACATATTTTTGTTTGTATTTAGGTTCCACCTGCATTGCTGATAGAACCCAGTTTAGTAGCTCCCCAATTACCTCTAAAACACAGTTACTATCACAAACTTACAGTTTTACCAAAGTCTGAAGATGACATCACAAAATCTATAAATAATGAAACCACAAATGATGTCGTGCAATCTACCGAAACAAATTGTGAAGCTCAGAAGAATGTAAGATACGAAGCCGAAGCGAGTAATTTAGCTACTTAGGATCATATTGATGTTACAAGTAATAAAAAAATATCAATGTTCCAATTTAAAACACGAAAATTGTTATGTTTTGGAACAATGGACTGCGACACTTCAATATTCTGATGTTTAATATATCACTTTTGATGTATTAAAACTCTTCCGCAAAAACCGTGAATCAAAGAAAGTTTCTGGTGTGTGAACTTTCGTGCACAATATATAGCAGCAACAATGGTAATAATGAAATTAAAAACAGTATTTTGTCGAGAAAAATTTTATTACATTCGGGATATGGGTACAATATTTAAAATTGCAAGGGAATCGTTCACTACAATTTGAATTGCTTTCAGTAAATACAGTCTTGCCATCATTATTGGTATTAAATGATCGCGTTCATGCTGCAATGAGAAACAAAAATTTATTAATATGAATAAAAAAAATTCATAGATAATATTGAAAATAAAATATCTACTGTTAGTATACGACAATGTCGATAGTAGATGCTAAATTTTTGACACAAATGGAATAAAAAAGAGCAGAAAATATGAATCGAGAACTCGTGCTTGATCACTTGCTTCACGGAATTCGATATCGCCTCTGGATATCCAATAATGAAATTGTATAAAAGATTCCACTCATCCTACAAAAAATAAATTTGTTTTTTCAGTTGTTATCATAAAGAAATATATATGAATGAATATAATTTTTGATCACCTCCAAAGTCAAACTTTCAAAATCAACTCTGTCGATATCCCACAAATCCGGATAAATACCAGACAATTGTTCATCTTCAAATTTATCCAATATAGCAGTGATTCGTGCTACGTTATATAACACAAATGCTCCACTTTTATTATTCGTTACTCTCCCATCTGAATCCCTATTTGACTTAATAAAAGCTGATTGACTTGGTTTGACACTCAAAAATTCAAATGTTACAATTGCTTTTGCTATTGCCTTTAAACACTCTTCATTATGATCTAATGATTCAGGCAGTCTACCCTCATACATCTCCGACAATTCGTTAATTTTTTGTTTCATATACGTTTCAAAAGTTAATGTAGTTTCCTTTAAATTCGACTCGGGATTTTTGATCACCCCACAAGGATATTTTTGATAACTTTCGTCATTTATCTTTCCTTGGGACTTGGTAGTGAGGCAATATTTATAATCAGCATCGTCTTCTTCAATATTGTAGCCTTGTAATCTCAGAATATTTTCACAAGCATCTTTTATTTGATGCACCCTGGCAGTGGTCAAATCTGATTCCAGATCTTCATTTATTTTCAAACATATACTTTCTCCTCTTGAAGATTGTTGCCCATATATTTTATTATTTTTTACAACTAACTTTATAGCAGCACTGAAAATAGAGGAGCGATTCATGAACAAACACACTTTTTCTCTTTGTATTGATAGTCTTTCGATTGGTAATGTCCACGATTTACTAGCTGATATCAATAAATGTAAAGCCTGAAAAGAATTGAAGGTTATGTCAGTCGTATTTTAGTTAACATAAGAATTCATTCGTATTATTATACCTTTTCCTGTACATCTTTATTGGAATAATTCGTACTATCAATATTTTGGCGCTTCAAATAATATTCTAAAATATTTCTACTTTTCTTATCAATGTCATTGTATTCTATAAAACTCTTCCATGCTAATAGGTTAGTTGGAAAATATAAATCTCCACTTTCTTTTAAAGTATTACTATTTATTTTAATTATTTTTATTTTTTCATCACACTTTCCAACAATTTCTTGTAAAATATGGTTTATTATTGATTTCACATCTGTCATTATAGCGTTTACATTACCAACAACATTCACAATGTAATCATCAATGATTATCTTCTACTTTTAAAGAAAACGTATGAGTCGAGAGGGCCAAGTATAGAAATTTCAATTTATACATAAATTTCGACAAGATGAATTGTAAATTCAAATTATACAATAAAATCATTCTACATTTTATACATTTGTGAATTACAGTGCCACCATATTTATATCTATATAATTAATATTTAAAGGTATATCAATTGTACTGATTTTTATGCATACATACATACATACATATCTATATAAATATATATGACATGTAGATATTCACGTGGAATGTTGATACTTTACATAAGCAATAGCAGCTAATTCTTTACAAAACTCTTCCGTAATAACAACACTCTCATATAAAATATTTTCCTTAATTTGTTGTGTACAATCATGTAATAATTTTTTTCTCGTGTCTCTCAACATATCTTTATATTTTGGCATTTTCGTTACTTCACTGACTAATTGTTTTACCACTTTTTGCAAGCAGGTGAATAAACTTTTTGTCCCTGGCGTCAATGGTAGAAGTGGATTTAAAAGGAATTCATGCAAATATGGATGTGGTAATAATGCCAATCGCGAAATAACAATAGTCAATTGAAGATTTATCTCATACTTTTGGCATGGAATGTTTATGACTTTGTCAAGGAGCATAGAAATAAATGGACCCATGTAAAACCTCGATGAGCAGTGGTCGGCTTCGGGTCGGGAGTCGTAACTACTTGAATCATCAATTGAAACAGCTTCGAGTGGCCATGAAAAAAATGCACAATCCTCTTTTACATTGGTATATTGTTTATCCCAATCGGCCATGTAACGTTCGTAATTTTCTTCACCTGGATCTGTTTGTAATTGGCGCGGCATCAAGGATAGAAAACTGGAATATCGAACAGTCAACCAACCAAGAAAAAATAGAAGATGGATGGCAAAAAATTGTTATTCAAACTTACCAATTCACAATTCTGTGAATATTACTTGGTGCCAATGTTCTGCTATGACACTGTTCACGTGAAAAATCAATAGCACTCTTTTTTTCACGTTCTCTCTCGTCTTCCTCATCACTCCAAGACGCAATAACACTGTCAGCCGCGCCAATGTCATAATAACCACGTGATGTCAAGTATGACAGTATCATATAACGTAAAACATGTTCATATCTCTTATCCAATATTTCCTCGAATAATTTTAACGTTTCTAAAGTTAAATCACCACATTCTGTATAACAATTTTCAATCAATCGTTCCGCGATCGATGATGAGCACACTTCAGATATCACTGGACCTCTTTGTTCACCAGCAATCCAAAAGCCAATTTCTACAAAGCAATTATCAGTTATTTATGAATAATAAAGAATATATTACCAACGATTAAATCATCTACTCAATTGATGAAGACAATTTACCGATATTGAATACAGGCGCTGTTATTTTTTTCAATGTTTCCGTCACCAAAGCCGTGATAAGAAGAACATGATGGTCGGCTAATGCTGGCGACAAGACTTTTTCAAAAAATAATAGTCTTATACACTTTGCCAGTGCACGCGCAATATCAGAATGAGCTTCTTTGATCAATTGATTGCAATAATCCACCCACATAAAGTATGCAGCGACCTGCCGACAGCCGGGGAATTTTTTTTCATTTGTCCATTGAGGTGAATCGAGTCCCCATGTCACATCAATATCATCAATTTCCGCAGGGTCCACATGAGCCGGAATAGAATTAAATGAATTCTCAAGACGTGCAGATATCACTATTGATAAATCGCTTTCGGCCATTGTTCGAATAAAATTTGGCTCGTCTAACGATGCCAATACCATGATCCCTTCACATGCTCTCACTCTTATAATATTATCCTTCAATATAAATCGGAAATATTAATTGATTTGTATACAGCAAGATAATTAACAAGTGATACAATTTGAGTACTTACTGCAGTGTTTAAATAACTTATTAAGGCATCCAAGAGAAGGCTATTCGATGTATCTAATACTGGTGAAATTGATAGACTTTGGTCTTTTGAATTGACATTATTTGCTCTATTATCAATAATATCCATTCTCAAATTTTCAAATTCTTGCAATTTACCATTGACATCATCTTGCAATGAAGAAGAAATTTTGTCTGACTCCTTGTCACAATTCTCTAAATCACTGTGATGAATTGCTGTTTCTAAATGTGCATTATATTGGCTGGATTTGTCTAATACTGGACTGGAACACATCGATGAATTTTCTGTATCTCGCGATGATGTTGATTCATTTGATTTTACTGATATTTTGCGATTGGCCAATTTGTTATTGTGCTTTGTGCATTTTTTCAATAGATCGCGATACTTATAATTATCACAACATATTGAACGTCGCCGTTGATGATCGTATGCAAATAGATTTGGATTTACTAATGTAATAGCTTGAGTATTTAATGGTTGAAATAGTGGATTAGTACTATTTCGTTGTCTCGCTGGATTATAAGTCACAGAATGTATATCCATTCGTTCGGAATCGTTTTTTGTCGCATTTGCTTCAGGCCGAACATTATTGGAATCATTAACGATATTTGTGAGATGTGGAAAACGACATACGAGAAAGCAAAGAGTAAGAAGAAATTTAATTTCTTCATTTTCAATTGCAGATGGTATTGCACCACTGCACAAACAGATTAATCGTTTTACAGGGCCATAGACAGCCGATTGATGGAGTAGCGGAAACTTTGTGCGAGCCAGTAGTCTTCTGAAAAATAGAAGACAAACAAGACGCATACCCGGTGGTGATTCCACATTCGCCAAAGTTGCTAACCAATCCAACAATTTGTGTTGCAGCAAATATTCCATACATGGCCCTGGATTATCATCATCTTTCTCTTCATTCAAAAGAATTTCCAACAGTCGATTTAAATGCTGCGGTATACCCGTACATTCTATCGTTAATTTGCAATTTGAACGAGCACTCGCATAAAAATTCATAAGTTGCTTCCAATGATAAGTAAAGTCTTGTATTGGCGTTGCCGGTGGAGCTATCTGGAAAATTCATTCAAGGACTTGGTTGCAAAAGGAAATAAATGAAATTTATCAGTGGACAAATGAATAGCGATAATAACATAAAACAATAAAATAAAAAAGAAAAATATAAGATAATAATAACATAAATATAAGCAACGAAATATTGTATTTATTTCATTTATGATTTTTCCACAGAAACAATATTGTAAATGACTATAAAATTATATACACCTGTGTATGTATTTGTGAGTGTGCGTGTGTGCCAATGTCCAACACATAGAGTAATAATGGAATAATGCGAACAAATAGTGGATTCAATTACATTGATAAATGAAATAAGATATGATTATGAAACAAACCGAATAAAAATAACAAACAAAAGCTGAGATGATCACGAGTAGTGGATATTACCACTCACCACATCGATAGTATTTTTCAAGGCTACTTGAAACCCACTAATCATCGTTGAATAATTTTTATAATTATATATACTTTGGAGTTATTATGAGTTTGATGCTCGCACAAAACTCAATTGAACTTGTACACGTGTATGTGCCAATCCTTTCTCAACGACTTGACTGCTCACTTTGTTTTCAAAACGTCTCTTGACTTCATTACATCGCTTCAATATTAAAACGCAACACGCACACAACATTTAAGGGGCATATAATTTGTCTCTATTTTCTGTACTATATATTGCACAACTTCACTATCACCATCTTTTGATAAAGTGTTGAAGCTTATACATTTTACTTTACACTTTTATGATAAATCAATAAGTGTATGAATTCAAATGAAAAGACATTGTGGACAATAATTTTATATCTCATTGTTTCATGGAATTTATATTATATATATATATATATATGTCTACTACATTGATAATTAACTCAAAGAATAAATATTTTTATACTTCAATTTGAACGGTACTCTGGAAAAAGAAAAAGTATTTATATATATATATATATATATTTGTATTGTCGAACATCAGAAAAAATATCGTCGTTTTATTTCCGATAAAGTTCACATAAATTCAACTGTAACACACCATCTTGCATAGATTGTTTTATTTTCTTCTTTTTTTTTGACTTGTAAATGTACTCACCGACTTAAATGATCAAAGTCAACATATATATTGTAGATGGGATGAAAACTCGATTGAATTATTCATGTCAGATGTATTGTCTGTATATTAGCAGCTGTGAGATGTCTCTTGCGAAAGCAGGCAAGATTAATACATCCATACTTTTCATCCATTTTATTATTATCATTAATATTATATAAGTATTTTGCCATATTGATGATTAAGAGAAATGAATAGTTCTTTTGCTTCATTTTGTTTCGTTTCGTTTTTTTTCTTATCGTAAAATAAATAATATTAAATTGTGAGGAATAGTAAAGGTCTATCACACGATGCCATGTGTTTCCTTGGCGTATATTCAGATAACACAAGAATATATTATTTTTCGACGCAAGTTTCTATAAATTTATTCAGCCACTACCTCCACTTCAAATACATTGTTCTTTGTGATTTCTTTTTTCTTCATAAATTTTCTGTCAATTTTTTTTTTTCATTGTTTTTGTCTTGGTTACTTCTGTTTAAATAATACGCAATTTATTTTCACATGTGCACTTGAAGAAATACGCGATTACGGACAAAATATGACAATACGAATAATTTGTGGTGTCCTCACGTGGCTCGCATACTTTAAATATTTCCGTTAATCATTTTTTCTTCCTCTTTTACACTCAGGTACTCATTCGCATTCAAATTCATACACACACATACATTTCATAGACATACATATATCTATACTGTCAATTAACTCGCGCTTCTACTGCTTGATTATCAGAATAATCTTTTTAGCTGAACAAATAACTATCAAATGATTTTGTATATATAGTTGCGGTCCTGTGGATTTAATTGTATGGAGATATACATGTATATATCGCAGTTAAATAGCGAATTCCGTAATATGATGAAATCACCAGGAATTTGCTCAAATTACAAATTTCGCTATTTTATAGCGACATTAATATATATATCCACACATATATATATATATCACGAATGAAAATGGCTTCATTCGCAGGAATATAATTCACGTGTTATTTTTTAATTAAGTTCACAGATGTTCATCGATATTGTACAGTCATTTCTTCTTGAACGTTCGAAGTTGCGCAAAAATTTTTTTTTTACTCTATAATTTCTCGTTCGTTTTCATCGAAGAGGGAGTCTCACACGTCACACAATTATATCGTTTCACATTCATTGATATCGCTTTTCGATCTATTTGAAATTGAAAATGTAAATGTTGCACAATCGGGCATGCGAATATAGAAAAAAAAAAATTAGATGTGGTTAACACATTATTGTAGTTGAATATCGAACTTTACAATGCTACGTAAATAATCTACCTCTCTTATATTGTTTTTGTGCTCTATTTACAAATAATGTGTCAAACTTGATTTTGTTTTTATTTAATTAATTGGGTTCTGTTGTTATCGGTTCATTTTACGCTTTGTTCCTCCTTATTCTTCATATGCCGACGATGCATTTTATTATCTCGCTTTATTAATTTATTCTATATAATTAATAAATTATATTTAATCCGTTATTATCTTCACCGTTTTTGCGCTGCAACCGCAGCAACCAACGCTGCACCACGCCCACTTCCATCTTCAGACAACATCAAATCAAACTGAAATACATAAAAGAAAAAATAATATAATAATTAAAATTGAAGTTGAATGTTTTGTATTTTTAATGAAAAAAGTTTATTGATAAATTACCTTCCACTTTTGAAGTTGACCGATTTTTTCAGTCATTAAATCGTGAAAGTGAGGATGGAATCTGTAGACCGACCCGTCAATTCCTACTGTCACATTGTCCTCACTAATTTTATTTAACAAAGTTGCAATGCCAGCACTTGCAAGATGTGCAGCTCGTCTCGATACAACTGAGCATACATATCTCACATTCTCACAGTCTTGATCAGCCGCATTGTGAATACCGAGCTCCGCTAATACTTCACGGCAATTTGTATATTTTCCTTTGGGATCACTATAAATTATGCATCACATTATAATCATATGTAAAAATCATATTAATTACTATTGTAATGGAAAAAGTTGATAGCGCACATTTAATGTTGGATTAATTATTCATTTTGTGCTATAATTCTATTAATACTTACGCTTCAATTTCTGAAACGTATTTTGTAAAGAATTTCCCGCGTTTTTTCAAATCCATTGGGCACTTTCCGTTGAACAATAGGCCGTCGTTAACGAGTTTTTCCAATACAAGCCTTGCCAATTCGCCCATATACATTCCCGAGATCATTTTTTCAAATATTTGTTTGCCCGGATTAATTGAATTTCTATCAATTGCTTCGTCAAATTCAGTAATAACAAAATCCAATGTGCCGGCTTCGCCAAATGCGCCCCATTCAGTATTTATCAACATATTCGGTTTGTCCTCGTTGTAATTTCCTCCTACTGCACACTCGACATTTTTAACTTTTTCAACGTAACATGCATTGCTACCTGTACCAACAATTAAACCAATTCTACATCCATGATTTTTCCAAGCGCATGACATTAAAGTTCCAGTTGTGTCGTTCAATATCGCACACACATCAATTTTCACATCCTACCAACAAGTAAAACACAACAAAAAATCATAATTGAAAATCGTAACTGAATTAATAAATATATTTATCGTAAAACCAATGTAAAAAAGTAAATACGTACATTTCTTTTTGCAATTGCGGCTTCAAGCAAAGCGACAACATCTTCACCAACCACTCCAGTACAATTGAAACCCTTTGTCCAAGTTGCGAGAATACCTTTTGTCAAGCCATGTTGAGTAAGAGGAAAACTGAAAGTGAATCCAAGTGGCAATACCTCTTTCTCCATTTTTAAATCCTTGATAAATAGAGCAAGACATTGTGCTATATGATCAAACAATTGTGTGCCAGAACCAAGCATCAGTGTCTGTGGTATTGCATAAATTTTACTCTTCATATCGAAATTCATGCCGTCTAACGTAATCAGCAACACACGAAAGTTTGTTCCTCCAAGATCAAGTGCAAGAAATTTTCCACTCTCTAAAACAAATCGAATTAATTAAATAATCATAGTAATTCATTGATTACGCTGTGTACACTGTTATTAATTTATTTCAGCGACTTCTTACCACTTCCATTTGGAAGATCTTGAACATAAGTTGTGAAACACTTAACGATAGCATCATTATGCGTTTCTTTGGATAATCCACGATTGATTTCATGTGTCAGTCTCTGCATTAGCATTCTAAGCTGATCATCAGATAGAACCAAATTTTTGCATACATCTTTCACCTGAAAAACAATAAAAAGGAAGAAAAACTTTAATTTTTTTATCCAACTACGAAAAATTAAGGTAATAAAATAAACTAATAATACAAATAATCACAACAATTTTTATTATTATCATAAACAGAGTCATGAGTATGCACTGTAAATAAATTGTAAATTGGTCTACCGATGTACATTGACTCTTAGACATGTCGTTGAATTTATCACAATTTATCATGTAATTATTACCAAGCGTATTGTATTTATCCTATATTGTTGACATTTACAGGAACAATGCAATTTATCATTCATATTCTGACTCTGCAGATGATATGAGAGTGAATTAGAAGAATATAGATAGCCATATTGTAGAGCAATATAAAAATGCAATTGTCATATTTTCAATTTTGTCAGTTAACATAATTCTTTGATATGCACGAATAAAATGTCAGACATAAATATGATGAAACTCAGTGAAGCGATAACGAAAACAAGTATAAATTATAAAAGCCATAATTAGTATTGAATATTTCTGGCAAATATTTTATTTATTTAATTTTGGTGCGTCGCCATCGAGAAGATTTGAATACACCTTTTTGTTTTGTGTCTTCCTTTTTTATATTTTTCTTTCATTTCTTTTCATCATTTATTTTTCAAAGCGTATTATCATTACTTCACCGTCATGATTATTTCACGTTAAAATGTGAATACGTCAAACGTCCCGTGATTAATATTGATAAATAGTTTTTTGTGACGTCTTCTGTTCAAGGTTAGAGAATCCATTATTTGCTTTATCTACAACACGTATCCTTATATATATAAATTTTTCTTAGTAAAATATCGCAATTATAAAATACAAATATTCATATGTACACATAATGATGATAAAAACATTTTGTTTTATAAACACCATAGAAATACTTTTCATATTCATCATAAACACATTAAAATTTCAAGTTTCCCGCGCTCTTTCACGCCTAGAAGATATGCAGCATTATTCATTTGTATTTCTATCTAAATATTTCGCGACGACGATCGATCCGCTTCTGACGTCACTGACACACCCGCTGGTTGGCCAATAGGGTCAACATGAATGAATAGAGCACATGTTGTATTTGTGTGTGTATATTACGTGCGCGCAAGCATACTTCAGGACACGTTGCAACGCTCCACAAGCCAGCATTCGATCATGGAAAAAGAAACTTAGTGTGTAAGTGAAAAGACATGCACACACACACACACACACATGTGCGCGCGCCTTTTAGTCCAATCGTATCTCACGACCATGGGACACGTGGAAAAAAATCAAAATGTCAGCTGTTATATATTAGCCACTGCAAGTAGATGATAATACTCTAAAAATTAAAATAAATAATCTAATATGCAATATTCAAATAATTAAAGTCATACAAATAATTTATGAGAATATCATGAATTATTCTGTGAGAATTTTCATGCATATATATATATATATATATATATATGTATTACTTTGGCTATACATAAATAATACTCGCACGTGGACAAATGCTATGCCGGTATTTTCTCACGTATGAAAATATTTCACTGACTAATTCACAATTACGTCATCATTTATCAGTTTCATTCATATAATGAATATATCGTCTTTATTATTTTTACTTCTCATTACGTAGTAAAAATTTTATTACTAATTTCATTATTGTGTTATACACAATTCATTAGTGCGTACACAAGTAGCCTTTGAATAATTTTCCTGTATTTATTTATTGTAATTCAATAGTGAAATTTAATTATATGACAATGATATGACGAAAAAAATCACATTAGTATTATTCATGACGTTTTATAGATAGAGAAATGATCCTATCACACGCAGATAATGTAGATAAATTAATTGTATATACAGATAAAAACACACATATATATATATATACAATATAAAAATGAGTGATTGTATACCAACGTGCATTTATCATACATACACATAAATTATCGATTGTCATATTCTAGCGGTTGTCAGAGCAGTGAAAGAGCAAAGAAGAAAGAAAAAAAAGGCGCTGTATAGACAAAGTAATTGAGACATTCCATAAAAGAATGTTCTCGTAAAATAAACGTGGATCGATGAAGGTCTGACAGGCCTCGTGTCTCATTGTTACAACGCGGTCAATTATTTCCATAAATATCTATGGAAAAAAAATATTATAAATGATAAATGAAAGTGTTTAAATGAGTGGTGACAACTTGCGGCTGTTTGGGTATATGAAATTATGAAATTTCTCTCACCTCCGGTTTCACCAGATTGTCTGGATAAGTGGGCAAAGTCTTCATCTTCATCGGCACACAATTAACCCCAAATAATAATTAAAATCCAATATCTCACGTGCCAAATAACACACTGCAATTATTTCTAATTACTTTTTGAATGGTATTACAAATTTTCACCGGTAAATAATACTGTATTCACTTCAATATTATCTTAGCATTAACAATTATTGATATATATGTATTTATGTATATTATTTAAGAGTGTTATAATTCATACAATTGATAATTGTTTCAGTGAAATATGTTGGTTCGTTGACGTTACGATATTGTGTGGAAGCAGTCGGTGTAAACGCGACAAGTTTTATATCGTGACTGCGGCGCCAGTACGTTCGTGCTCGACCATATCCACCACCAACTTCTTCAATATGACATGGGTGTGTGTAGAAAGATGGTTAGTTGGTGGGGCTTAGGTAAAGAGACTGGAAGCCACGCAATATGGTGCAAGGTAGAGGCTATATCTATGAGAAAACGTCTCTCTGCCCCGCGTGTCTCATCGCCACAGTTTCCACTGTATCCATCCTCCATCACCACCACCATCTCTCTCTCTCTCTCTCTACAATTTTTTCTGTTTTCTACATAACGTCACTACACATATACCTATCGCATTTTATTGCGCAGCCGCATTTAAATCTTTCCCCACTATTGGAGGCTCGTCCGATTTCAAGGACGAATAAGGTCACACGAGGAAACTACCCTGCTATATAAAATTCTATATATTGTTGCATCATCAATTTCAATGGAAAATTAATCGTAACAGTACATTATTAATTATTTACAGTGTCTTACATGTCCTATTTTTATTATTGATGGTTGTATGGTTAATTAATTTCTTTTATTTTTTATAGATTATTTTTCCACACGAGAAAATACAATTAATGGAGGTATTGTGTCAGCTTAAGAAATATATATGAGTGACAATGTGTGATACGCAATTTCCCCATTGACGTTTCGTGTGCATGATGTAATGATTGTGCAGATTTTCATTTTGTTTGCCGCGTCAAGGGCCGAAAGCTGTTATACGATTGGTGGAATATATGGGGGGCTCGTACGGTCGATTCACCGTGAGACGCGTCACGTATCCATGTCCTTGGTGTCCTCGTTGACGATCGTTTATAACAGTATTGGACATAACATAAACACTTAAATATTCTTAATGTGTTCCTCAAGTAATGTGATAAGAATTAATGATTAAATTTCGGATAATTGTTATAATAGAATGACTATTATGTTTTCTGGTATCTAATTGTTGCCATATATATCTTTGATTTCCCTTGTAAAAATTCCATTGGCCGTAGTTAATGTATATTTTTAATTATATTTTAACGTTGAATTTCGTTCCAAATATATCCAATTATCTATTTTCATTATATTCTTGTATTTGTGGAAAATTTAAAGTAAAAACTCGTAGATATCAAACGGTATCGAAATTCATTCTCTCAAATTTGATAGCAAATAATTTCACGATTAATTCATCAATTTTTATAATTAATTCGAAAATTCTCAGGAAAAATCATTTTTACTTCGAGTTTATAATTATCAAAAATGACCAAATGACATTTACGATTTAAAACGTTTGAACTTTCATAATGTGACTGACATCTAAACATAAATCAATAACGTGATGGAGCGAAAAAAAAAGAAAAAAAAAAGAAAGAAGGAAAAAAAGAGAAACGTCGAGCAAACATGCCAGAATACTCACATCTACCTCAGTGGTTTATAACGCAAATACCAAAAAATATGAGAAGTAATTTAGAAAATTCTACAAAGACAATTTCACAAAATTCATAGTTTCCGCATAATTGATTGAATATTTGGTTCTCATGGAATAAAATACAATGAACAAAGAGATGTCAAGTGTAAAGTACATAATAATTGTTGAACCATTATTTTTTTTTATCACGAAAGATAATGACTTATTTCTCAAAAATTATATCACTTTATGTTTCACTACCTTTCCGTAAAATTCTATTCACCAATTTATTTATTTGAAAATAACATCCGATAAATTATATGTAAACATTCATTATCTTGTGTTCCATTGTTACTGTTGTAACTCACTTATAAATCTTATAATAGGCGTGACATCAGAAATGGCAACATTAAATCATTTAATACCATGCTCATATGCATATATATATATATATACAGTGATAATATTTTAAATCTCCTGCAAATAATGCGATATCAAAATTGCGAGTGTAATATTTACGATTCGATACAGGTTACGATCTGATGCAATGCCTTGAAATTTCTGCATCACGTATTGCGAATTTAATCTACTCCCGGAGCCATTGAAACTATTAAGCAATCAATTAAATTTCCTAATATAATTTATTCAAAAGATAAATGAGAATAAAAAATAATAATGTAAAAGACTTTATATGTTGCATAAAGAGGAAGAAAAAAAAATGGATTGAAATAACGAATTTGCATTGTACATCGATCGATTGATTGAGACATGCGCAGTATGAATATCAGATATTCACTTGAATTTGCTTCATTCCTACTTTTTGCTCTGGCCACCGTTGCACATAATGAACCTATAAACATACGTGTATGAGCAATCTGGTATTCAGATGCACGCGCAAAAATGTACATTAATAATAACACGCCACTGAATCACAAACAGTATATTATCACTTGTCACTAAATTATCATTATTTATATACATGTACATATATCGTATTACACGTGTAATAAAACATTTATATGTATGCGATCAATTGAGTTGTTCTATATAGAATCGCTTCGAACAGTTATGTAAGAGTGTTTCCGTAGAGTGAAAAAAAAAAAAAAAAAAAATGAATTGGATACAATAAAATACAATAATGCATTGCGGTAATTTCAATTGATTAAAA
>CAJUYH010000986.1:0-54421 GCA_910591685.1 Galerucella tenella | reverse complement strand
TTTTTTGCGCGATTGTATTGAAATATTCGAATTTCGAACAAAATAATTTAAATTTCTTCGAAATGAACGAAATGTCAAAAGTGATATTTATACTTCTCGATCAGTTTAAATAGACACTTTACGCATGAGTTAGGAACATTATTTTTTCTACGACCGTATAGACAAAAAAGTATACCAACCCATTTTTCAAAAATTATTTTATTTCCACACACCTGCATATACAAAACTTTAACTAAAAA
Source organism: Galerucella tenella (assembly GCA_910591685.1). Lineage (NCBI taxonomy): Eukaryota > Metazoa > Arthropoda > Insecta > Coleoptera > Chrysomelidae > Galerucella > Galerucella tenella. The sequence continues at coordinate 54,182 of CAJUYH010000986.1, read as the reverse complement.
CTACTAATTATTATAAATATTATTATTAAGAACACAATTTGTTGCATTCTGTGAATTACTTAAAATGGCCAGTCCAGTGAAGTTATTTGGTGTAACTGGCAAGTAGATGACGTCTATGAGGATGGCATCGGTGGCAGGTCGCATAAAGATGACGATGACGGCAACGTCAACGGTTTTAGATCATTTGTAGATGGAAGAGTTTTATTTAATATATTCCGTAAATATTTATTTACCTGTTAATGTAGCGATAGTTATAACTTTCGAGGTAAAAAAGTATCTTATAAGGTCAAAATTTGCAAAATTTTACTTTCCCGCACTAGTGCGGGAAAGTGACACTTTCAAAACTAAAATGCGTGCGGGAAAATAGGTTGAAACGCACGGTCGTAGAAAAATATAATTTGCATTTTGGTGAAATTGTTTTCATGCTATTCATTACTTTTTATATTGTTCTGTTCGATTATGTTCATTAAAATATCAATCGTCTTATTTTTTTGTTTCTTTTGTGTAATGAATGAAGTAATATATTATTTAGGACCACTTGAATGTATGTAGGGCTAGGACGTAGTTTACTTACCGACGTCTGAACGGTAAGTAAATCACTTACCGACGTGTTAGACTTAGAAACCAGTAAACACAACCTACCGACCTGAAAACCGATGCTGTAAATAAACAAAAAAAATCGATCGCGCAAAAATTAATATTAACAATATATACTGTTCTTTAAACCTACGCATATTATACCCCTCGGTATAATTTCTTATTTACACAACATTCATTAAAGCAGGTAGTGCAAATTGCATATTTTGTTTGGTCCACTTGTGGTGAGCAAGTCCCATTAAATTTTGATATATTATTCCACACTGATTGCGATTTTACTATAGTAAAGGTGCCTTTAAACCATGGGATTTTTCATTTGATTTTACATTTTATTTTAATAAATCGAATGAAACGGTACTTTGTATTCGTTTACACTGTTCGATTTTCAATTTGATTTGATCCGTCTGATTTTACATTTGACAAATCATTCGAGTTTTGCAGAATAAAACCGTATCTAATTTGGGTTCGATTTTTAATCTGATTTTTATGATTAATCATGATCATGCGCATTGTGCATTATTTGCTGTTGACTACATTCTTTTATGGGATACAGGCAGAATTATTCTACTTTGTTTTTGCCTCGATACATTCCCTCAGAATAGTCTTTTTATTGATTTTAAAGCAAACAATTCAAAATTTGTGAAAACAAAATGATAACCTCACATTTTCTATTTCTATTGACATGGATATCAGTTGACGTTTTCCAAGTCGAATCGAAAATCAGACAAATGTAAACGATAATATTTAGAAAGGTCTAAGTTCGACTCTGATGTGAAATCAAATGTTTTATCAAATGTAAAATCGAATGAAAAATCCTATGGTCTAAAGGCACCTTAAGTTTGGGATTCGATATTAAAAAAACCTTGAACAGAACAAGTAATGATCAAAGAGAAAGAAATAAGTAAACTAACAACTACCTCTCCAAATTTGTCATTTGGTTTTATACAGCTGCCTGTCACTGCATTAAACCGAACATCCCTGTAAAAGAAACAGTCGTGAATTATCAAAGAACCCAACAAAGCTCACCACTCATCACGATAATTCTACTGCTAAATTACTACATGAATAGAGGGAATGACTGTTTGTATTTAAATTTAAAATTAATAACCTGCGGCAACGATCCATTTAAATATAAAATTAAGGTGATTTTCTTGTGATTGGGTATCGTCGGGTACAATTTTATTGTCGGTAATTGCCGAATTAATTTTTCAATTTTATTGGATTATATTTCCGGAACCCAGAGGAAAGAACGTAATAATGTCACTGGAATAATAAATTATATTATTCCCATAAAGTTAACACTTGTTGCAAGGTTGCCATAATAGCATAAGTAGGGAAATCAGAGAGGTAATTTTATAACTAATATCAAAGCACCATTTATTTGTGAATAAAATTATATCTCCACGACTAAATAATAACGCACAAATTATTTTTACATATTTAGCTGCATAATGATATAAATTCTTCACACCAGTGAATAATAAAAAGAATTAACTCTCGTTAGCCAATCACATTCTATTATTATCAGAATTCACGTTAAAATGAATTAAAATGAATAAATTAAATCGTCGCTTTGAAACGTCAAATACCTAAGAACGCAAATCGTTTCTGACAGCGCGTCGTTTGAAACGTCAAAATAATTATAAAATCATAATTTTACGTAATATCAGAGAAAAAATGGATAACAGTAGCGACAGTGAATATGTACGTCTCCCGGAATTAACTTCATTTATAAATGTAAGGCTGCCTATTGAAAATATAAGTTACGTATATATATTTACTCTTTACTTTTTTATAAATATGCTCTATAGCCTAGTGGTGGTTGACTATGGCGCGGACGATCGAGATCATTCTGCACTCATTGAAGAATATACTATTCCGCTTTTTTCAAAATAAATTAATATATATCGAATTTCAAGCGATTTGCGGAAAAATAATATAGATATCGCAGAATATTAAAGTAATCTAACGCTTTATAAAGTTTTGAAAAATATTTTCTAAAGACACTGACCGTTCAACTAAGAGGCAACAGCTACTTCCCGGGCTATAGGCACCGACGGATATTGAATTACACTCCAAAATCAAACGGGGTTGGCATATCTACAAGATATTCAACACACCAACCACTCTGGTTTGCAATTAGAAGGAACAACATCACTTGTAGACCAGTTTTGGCGTATTTGCACCTTATCAGTACAAGGCATAGGTTCTCCGTCCGCAAGCTGGAAGCCTAATCACGGACTGAAGACACGCCAAAATCACAATCAATACATGTCTTCCAGTAACGGAAGTGCAAAAATTCTGACAGTAGCGACATCTTCACCTCCATCCGCAAACCAAAATTCGAAAAATCTGACAACAAGGCACGTGGTCTCGAAACAATAAAGTATTATTACAGTTTCCTGTAATATTGTCGTATTCAATAAAGAGTGCTACCAGAATAATAACTAAGAATAATAACGCTTATAAAGTTTTGAAAAATATTTTCCAAAGACACTGACCGTCCAACCAAGAAGCAACAACTACTTCCCGGGCTAAAAATAGTATGTTTACCTCGCAGAAAACGCCAGATTCCTGGACTATGTGTTGTGTTGTCTTCGCTGTCGTCCAAGAATGTTGGGCTTTTCCTATTCGGCAAACAATTTACTATTTTCAACATGTACAGATATCTGTCACCATGTAAATTACTTTCTACAAAAAAAGCTCCCATGAATTTCATTGTTATTAAGCCTGCCCCGACATTTGTTTTCTGCGGCTACTGCGTGTAACTCTCCCTTATTCAACACGGATTACTTTTAAACCGAACCCGGCAATTATGTCTAGGTACTTACTTCTCCGTTGAGGCATAACGTTGCCTAATTTTTTTGAATAGTAACTTAAACGATCTTTTTTTCTCCAGCCATTTCATAGCACTGCAGTCATCTTCTGAATGTTCTTTAATTTTCCTTACTCTATAATTCTTACTACGGACGTTTGAGCAATATTGTTGTCTAGTGCCAATTGTTTTTAAGATTTTTGAGGATTTTGCTCAACTTGCAGTAGCACATTTCATTATTTGTAGCAATTTTCATCCAGCCAGGCTAAGGACAGTTCCTAGCATTTCCAGTCTCTCTATACCTGTTTACAGTTTTGGAAACAGAGTGGATCTATCAACACAAGTGTTGAAAATTCAATTCATTAAATATTTGTGCAGCATCTTCATACGTTCGTTCCTCGTAAAATTAGAATTTGTTTGCGTTCTGTATTACTAAGATATGCCATTTTATAAAGTAATTGATATTAACAAATTTTTACAGTTCACCAATATATATTTGCAAAGTATAGCCAGCTTTGAGAGAATAAGTACCTATGTATAGTTCTTTTTACGATCTAAGAATCTGACCTGATCTGAGATGGGATAATGACATGGAATGAAGCCATAAAAGTATTAGTCGGGAACTAGCGAATAATAAATGATTACCTGAAAACTCTATAAGACTTTTGGGTCATTCTTATTGTAAATATTTTATTTTTCATCAGGTATAGAGAGGCTCTGCACAGTAAATCCGTAAAGTTTGATGGTTTTACTGCATCTCAAGCACAAGTCAACTCAAGTCAATTTCTTAGATAGTGAAAAAAATATAATAATTGATACGGCAACCTTGCAGCACGTGTTAATAGTATATTATACACCAAAGTGGTAAAGACTATTATTATTGACCAAGCCCAAGATTATTTCGCGAGGGACTTTGCCCCGAGCGGAATAAGGTGCGAGGTTTATAAATGTCTTCACCACCTTGGTGTATATACAATTTTTTCCACTACCAGCCAAATTTAAGACAAAAATTAAAAATAATTCACAGACGCATCACGAGAAGCGTTTACCCCGTCGTCTGATTGACAAGTACACTGTCAGTTTTCGAAATTTCATGAACGTACTCGTTATGTCATCAGTCATTTTTGGTTGAGTGCGAATTTCAAACTATTGGCATTTTTATTCAAATAATTTTATCTTGATTGGTGATTTCAAGAAGCAAATATGTCAAAGACAATCTCCTGGGAATACAAAGAAAAATTTTACCACTAATAGGGAGATTCAGCTTCCAGTTGGCTAGAACACTGATAAAATTGATCGTTTTTTTTTGAAATAAATGAGTTATTTGTTCAATATTTATTGGTATTAAATTAACATTATTCAAATCAACAGGAATACATTTATTTGTATAAAATACCTCGAATTATTTGTTTTTTTTTTTGTAAATTTATTTGAATTATATATATTTGAGTTAAATATCGCAGGCTTTAAAGCAAATAAGTTAGCAGCAAACAATCAAAATATTAATGCCAAATAAATATTTATTAGCATCAAAAATTATAAATAACATAATCAATCAAATTTATAGGGTGAAGTTAAATACATTGCTGTTTCATCGTCAAATAATATAATATTTGGATCCCAGAAATAATTATTTATTATTTAGGCAGTTATCTTTAAATTAAATAATTCTTTCCTGTAAATTATATAACTGTTACGCGTGCGTAGAGCGCAGACAAGATTCGACAGGGACAGGAGCAACAAGTAGTGCAGATTGTAGAGAAGAATTATTTCATTAATTTGTTGTTAGTGCAGTTTGCAGTGCAAGTAAAGTTTTTATGTGCTTTGGTGGATAATATGGATAATATAAAATTATTGCTAGAAGGTTGGAATCTACCTCATTTGTGGGAAGTATTTGAAGGTAAGTGAATTTGTACCTTTATACATTCTAGGTAGGTTAATGCTCGTTATTTTTTATTTGAATCATCATTATACCGTAAATTAATTTTGGGAAACATGAAATTTTATAATTTGAAAAAAGGAAAGCCGATGGCATGACTCTCGAATCAAAATGTCGAATACCTACCTACTTGGTATCTTTCTTAGTTTAGTTGATCATTTATTTAAAGCGTGTTGCCATGTTGAGAAATAGGTATACTAATGTGAAGATAATCTACCTATAAACGAAGATCCTGACAAAGGTATCATAAAACGAAAGCGGTTAGTTAAGCCTTTTAAGCGCCATATTTTTTTCCGTCCCCTACAAATAATTAAATAAATAATTTAATCTGAATCACTTAAATTCATATAAGCTTTAATTGAAATAAATAATTAATTGAAACAAAAGTACAATATCATATTTTCAACATTTCATGTACACAATTAAATACATAAATATTTCATCTAAATCACTTATTAGGTTTATCTAAATAAACATTTATTTAAAATAAAAGTACAATATCATATTTTCAACATCTCCTGCACAAAATTAAATACATAAATATTCAATCTAAATCACTTAAATTTCATATTAGGTTTATTTAAATAAAAAATGGGTGGCTTGGTTTTTGATTTTAATATACTGCATTTTTACCTAAAATTTTTTATTTTTTGTGTCTATACCTTTTTGTATTTTAGGTGTTACGCAAGAAGCTCAAGACAGCCAGATTTGTCTCAAAAGAAATGACATTTTTGCTTCCTCGGTACTTAACCTAAAATATGTCAAGAATATATTTGTTTTTATGGTGTGAACTTTTTTTGATCTCAATATCATTAGATTTTAAAAATTTTGCAATGTACTACATGCATTTTCATGTAAGTAATGCAGTAATAAAATATTTTTTTTAAATTTATTTTACTTTACATTTTACCTTGATACACACAAACTATTGAAGAAACTTAGTTACACTAGAAATTTACTTGTTAGGTTTACAAAAAAACAGCTTTTAATAAAAGTTTTTTTTAATATATCGATTTATCTGCATAAGTGATTTGGAAATATACTGGATGCACCATTACTCCAGAATAAGTCACCCAGTATATTTCTAATTGACTTGTACAGAAAACTTGATTTATTTGAAAAAACTTTTCGTGTAATCGAAATGACTGTAACATTTACTACTAGGTATAGGGAGTGTGTTATAAAGCATTGGTAAACAAGTACATATAATATATAGCAACCGATACACATTGCAATTGCATGATTGCTATGTTTTACCAAATATTTAACTATAACTCCCTCTACCTAGTGGAAGGAAAATGTTACTTATGCAAGTTTTTTTTTGTACACACTATAAATACATTTTAATCAAATACATATTTGCTTAAATCCTTCATTGGGCGATTAGCGTTGTGAAGTGAAGAAGTAATAATTATTGTCAACTTCACAGCTAGTAGTGAAAAAAATCATTTTTTGATCCTGTTTCCATATTTTAAACCATCCCTGTATATAGTCGACGGATGTTCTCATATATTTCTTTTTTTGCGGAAAAGCCATGGTAATTTTGAATCCAAATGCCAGTAATTTTTTTCACTATTTCAATCTAATCTTCAAACATTTTCAAAAATATTTCCGTTGGGAAAATTGAAAAAATTCTATTTCTCTCCTTTTAATAAACATTTCAATTGAATAAACTACTCACGGTTTGAGTGAATTTTTTCAAAACTTTCTGGCTCTTTAAAGAATTCAATAAAAACATTAACCGGAAGTTTAATTTTTCTCACTAAAAAGAAAAAAAGGGTACAAATATCTAAATTATCATAATTAGTGGACCAACAACGGAATTCAACTTACAAAAGTATTTTCGTCACTCATTAACTGTTTTTCAGCTGTCACCGTTTTTGTGTAATTAAAGTGCATTTATGTCAGTTAAAAATAAATATCTCTTTGAGATAAAATATATAAGACGGCGTTGTTTCGGCTTTAGTTTTTTATCTAATGATTTATTGTATCCCTTGCCTGTTTCCTTTTCAATAAAGAGTACAACAAATCTTAAAAATAAATTTGGTATAAATAACGCGTGAAAAGAAAATGCATTGATGGTATCTGATTAAGAGAGGTAGCACGCTGTATCTCAGAAACTATTTATCGTAGAGTTTAGAGAAAATCTGTATAAGATCCAAACTCTCATACGAGAAGCTGCTGGAAATTATTTTCAAGCTTCCTACAGCTCTGCAATCATTAGATCATTTTACGTAAGTTAGCTCCAGTACTTTTTCCACTATCTTGTAAAATAACAGGTAGGGGTGAGTGGGAAAACTCACTCAATGAAACTGTTATAACTTGTTTGTAATTCCATACTGCCATTTTGATTTAACGGTATACTGATGACAATTGAAAAGTTAATGTTAACAACCTCCGTCTATTAAAAGATCACTTGTTCAAATTTTTTTTTCAAAACTTTATTCTGCTCACAATAACAATAATTATAATAATACTATCTATTTATAGATTTAAAACGTGATTTGACAATTTGCTGTTATTTGAAGTTTCTATTCCATCGATGAGAGATTTACCATCTATATAGAACCAGTATTTGAACATGTCGGTGTGGTCTTATTACTTATTACTATAAATAGTTGTCTCGTTATCTTCATTCTCTTTGAAACTGAATTTTCAATATTCGACTCCGTCACCGGCCACCGCAGAGGGGCTGGAACTCTTAAGTTTTTTTACCGATAGTAGATTGCCACCATTTTACACAAGCATAGCGTCGAAGATATGCGAAACGAGTGCCCTGTGTACAGCTGAGGATTTTCCAATTTCAAGAAAATCAAAATTAAGTTCTTCTATGGGAATGACAAATACTCTGTTCTTTTCGTTTCTAGTCTCAATTTAACCAAAACTCTGGTACTGGTTATTTAAAAATCATCCACAGTCAGCTTAACAAGTTCATCAAATCTACAGGCGCCAAAACTATCACACCTTAATACAACGTTTTCAAGCAGAAGCTTAGTTCTTCAGACAAAATGTTTGCATTCTCTAGTGTGTATCCATCAAACGTTCGTCTCAAGAACAAAAATAATTTTCCAAATCTGAAAATACCATTTCTGTAGGCAATGCTCTGATATGGTGTACGATTTAAAATAACTTGAAACGTCAATGTTGTCATAAACTTTAAAAGCAAGTTTCTACATTTAAATATTGGTCTACAGCGAGTAATGAAAATAAACCTCTGATTTTCCTTCCGTATAAGCGTATAAGAAATACATCTTCATTAAACATTCTTGCATTCTTGCATTCTCACATTCTTGCTTTTACGCCACTCTTCAAAATTTTCATATTCTTTTTGATATCGGTCTTAAGTTATTTTCGGCAATAAATCAACACTCGCTGCACATGATTCTCCCAATATTTTCAAAGAAATTTGATTTTGTTCCTCAATTTCTTCAATTTCATCCATGGTCTTTGTAAAAGCAAACTCGCGAACACAAAAAACTGACTGTTTATAATATTGTTGAGCAGTTCTGTGGCAGCACGATGTTGGGATTTTTCTGTAGAATTACAAGGTACGTGGTTTGTCCTTTCCTCTGAATCAGAATGTAATCTTTCAACGGTATTACGAAAAGTCTTGAACTACACACGGCCGCTAAGGTTGATAGAAAATTCAACCTCTTCAATTATTTGCTACATATCGGCCTGGTAATGTTGATAACTATACACAAAACGGTTCAATAAAACTCCATTATCAAATTTTTTAAGTGATATTTGACTGTTGGTAAATATGAACAAAGTGATGGAAATAACTATGACAATACAAAACTTTGATTAATTAATAATAAAATAATAACAAAACATGGTTACCCATATAAAACACGTAGGTACAACTGGAAGGGTATGAGTTACCATCATCAAAATGTATCTTTATGTGAGCGAAGCAGGTACCATGGAACAATTACTTTTGTTGCTGCATTTGCAATTGCAATTTTTTAATTGAAATATTTAGCAGTAGGTCTAGATGCTTCGCAGCATTTTATTACAAATCGAAGATATACGTTTTGTTTCTCTATATCTGTATTTTTTTAAACCATTTTCAAATTAAATATCGAACTCTCTATAACGCATCCAGACCTACTGCAAACTATTACTGAAAAATGCGTCGTATTTGTATTTTTTTCTACAAACATCAAGAAATGACAAGGTTTGCGCATTGACAACATTATGTGAAGTGACACTTTTTTGTATTTTTGCGCTAAATACATCGCGCACTAGGGTGCAAAGTATTTCGCACACTGTATGTATTTCAATCTTTGAGAAAATAAAGCAAAACTCCAAATTATCATTTATTTTTAAATAAATAACAATTAAATACTTTTAAGATTATGATAGAATTTTACAATAACTTTAGTTATTATTTACAATATTAACATTAATCGTACAACCAGTACACGAACCAATATTTATTCCTTAACCAGATAATTCATGTTCAACTCGGGATATTGGGTTTTGGGGGCTGAAACACTACTAAGGTCAACAACTGACACTTCCTTTCCATAGTAACAGTGAAAATTTGACTAAGAAAGATATTTTAAGCCAGCTCAACACTCAACACTTCTATAATAAATAAATTAGGCATTTTACTTATTCATAATATTTTTGAAAGATAGATTTTGAGGTTTGTAGAAAAAATATTGTTTGCTGCTCGTGCGCGAAATGCTACTTTGGTGGTCTCGAATAAATTTTTACTCGCCTTCGCCTTGTTAAAAAATTCAATTCTCGATCACCAAAGTAGCATTTCGCTCCCTAGATTCAAAAATAACTATAATTATCTCTATTTATTATCTCAGTTTCATACTACGTAATTTATTTTACCTACGACCCCCCCTGTAATCAGTCAATAACACACAGTCGGTATCAATGTTATGACGTCTATTACGCACTGTAAAAAAAACGCACAGCTGTAAAGTAAATCGCACGGCTTCCCTAGCAACATATTAGCAACTGTCAATAGACGTCACCATTTTATTCAAAATTTACTATTTGAAAACATTCAATACGGCAATGTTTAACTATGAAAAGCCCAAAGGGCTAAGTATATGTATTGATTATAATTGAAAAATGGACTTTCGAGCATCAACAATATATTAATAATGATTAAACGTTGGTTCTTTAATGTGATTCTTTCATTGGTAATAGAGTAATAGAGATGGAGTTTACCAAGCACCTCTAATTATGTAACTGTTATTTCTTATGCTTCTTATGAAAAATACAAGTACAAGTAGGTCGTAGGTAAAGTATTGTGCGTAACTCGTGTTGTACGCACTCGCCGCTACGCGGCATCGTGCGTAACTTTTCCATTCGTGCGTAAAATGCTTCTTACCACACACGTTACGTAATATACTATTACATCATGGCACGTTTTATAATAGGAAAAAATTACCTATTGCTTGGCCAGAGAAATTTAAGTTCGAATGCGTCTATTTTTTGCCTATAAAGTTATATTACTTCAAATGTACCCTTCCCTAATAATTTTCTATCCCTCGTATTTAACACTAGAGTTTTAATTCTGCTTGAATTTGCTTGATAAATCAGAATTTTCTGGAAAGATAAAAAAACGTACGCCTCCGTACCAGTATATTATACATTAACCAAGAATATGAATGAATGGCATGCATTATTTGGGAGACATTCTGAATTATAAATTATTATGCGCTAATCCATCTTTGATCAGATACACGGTAATCTGTATGCAGAAGCGTAGAGTAAAAATAAGTAGAAATAAAACGACATGGAGAGTATAATAAGGTCGTTTAGTGTGGCACTAATGATGGATATTTCAGATCATTTGAACGACATTCAGTTCGTTGTGTTTAATTGAAGTAATGAGTGATGTCCGAGCCGGAATTGTATTTAGAGAATAATATGAGGGTACTCGAGTATGTTGTGTATTGTTGATCGACAGGTTTTATTTTTTTAACTGGTTTTATTTGAATGGAGCTGAATTTATTTACCAAAGCGCAAAATATATTAAAACATAATTTTTTTATTTTGTATTTATTTACTTCTGGTTGTTTATTCATCGATAACTATACCACAGCCTTATTAAAACAATCAGCAATCTCTCCACAAAATGCAAGGAATGGATCTGTTCAAAAAATTCTTCCTTGAAGGACTAGAAGTCTAAACTGGAATGACAATATTTTTAAATTGTACTTATCGTTTTCTTATTATTCACAAAAAAATATGGTACCTATTGGATTCCGGGATATATTGCAAAATAAAAAAAGGGTCTATTGGCATTACCACACGACGACCTATAAGATCTTTTGTCTGTAATCTATATCTATGTTTAAGTCCACTTAGAATTCTTTGTACCTATTATAGTATAAAGTTGATTGTATTTCCTAGATTCTTCCTGACATTTTTTCATTTTGTTACAATTCTCACTCTTGAATATTTCACTCTCATCCCTCAAATTTTACATTTTTTCTGTTCTGTTAACATTCGTTATATAAATATTATCTCCTACCCAAATGTGAGGATTGGTCGATAATTTGTTGCTTTGAATATGCAACCTTTAAGGCCGATTCATGCAACGTACATTATAATTACATTTTCATTACATTATAACTACACTTAAATTACATTATCACTGCCTTATCAAACCAGTTCATGGAACGAATTAATAATGAACTGACAAGACTGGCAATTGATAAACGTCATATTATTTGAATCGTTTGTGGTTGTGCTAGAATAGCTAGAAGGTCAGTTATTTGCAATTATTTGGAAGTTGTGAGGTTCTCTCAGCAAAAACGTGTTGGAATATATCAGTTTCACTACTTTTGAAAGTATTAGTGGCTGCTTGAAATAGAAGGAGACCTCGGAATGACAGCTGTAACATTTTTGGCGCATGCGATTTCATAGTTTTCACCATAGACATAGACATTATATTATATTTCTCTATGGTTTTCACTAAAAACATAATGTAATTATAATTTATAGTTGAAAGTAGACCAACTTCTTAATGCAATAGTGTAATTGAAATTCAATAATGTGGTTGCATGAACATCATATAGGAAACTATAGTAATTAACTTTTTCTAATGTAAATGTAGTTATAATATAATAAAAATGTAATGATAATGAACGTTGCATGAATCCGCCTTTAGATTCATCCATAAATTTAGTTAGTAAAGTTGGCAGAAGCAAACGTGAGCCCTGGTGGGCGTGTTCATGTCGCTGTAGTTGTATTTTTGTAGTAACAATTCGATATTTTGAATCGATAACCAAATATCGATACCATAAATGTCAACTGTTAAGAGATATGTGAACAAAGTCAAACTTGCTAAAAATGTAACTCCAAATATTAATGAAAAAATTTATATTGGACCAAAACTAAAACTACCGTTTGCCCTGAATGTCTATATTTTCAAATTACATGACTGTATTAATGTCATGAAAAAGAAGGGTAAAGTTTCTAAGGAAGGCAACATAATATGAACTGGTTATAGTCCAGTGTTGCCGATGCAAAAATGAAAATTAGCCGAACTTACTATTCAAATTATCAGAATTTGTCAAAATTACCAAAAGGACACATTGGTTATCTAAATAAAGTCTTCGACCCCAGTCAACATGGAAAATCCCCAAAAACAATAGCCATTTTATATATCCCTTCTACAAAATATTCGAAAAACTATTGGATCCAAATTAGTGAAATTGTCTAAAAATCTAAAAATCGGATAATCATCCTCGCATTGACAACACTGATACAGAATGAATAAAATGATGTATGTTGATGAAATCACTCGGTCATATTATTTCGATTATATTTAACAATTACTAATGGACAATCGTTAACATTGACTCTTGATTGGCTGCTTGCGATGACCTTATTTTAGTTCGCATATTTTCCGGGACTCATGTTTGGTTCTGACAACTATACTCATGCTATGGTATATTTCGTTAGTTTTAACTATTCTATTATTAATATCTGCGTTCCGTTTTCGTCTATTATTGTTACAAGGCACTGGAAATCCTATACTTACTTGATACTGTCGGTATCAATTCTTACACCTTTTTTTTTACCGGGAGGTCAAGTTGTGAGAGCCTGTGAGGAGGGTTGGATGGTACAGGGTGACAGTGTCCTGACAGGTTTCTTTGGGACACCAGGCTGCTCCCCATCGTATTTAGATCTCACCTCCGTATGCGGGGCTCTGCGGCGGTGGAACGTTTATTCCCTAACTACCAGTAGGATCTATATGGAACACAATAGTTAAAAGGAAACAGGCTAAAGTGTGCCCAATGCCAAACGTTCAAGACACACAAAGGCTAAATATGAGGTTCCTAAAGACATGAGGCAGGGAACTTCTGAATGAAACCTAAAGTCCGTGAGGCACGAAAATTCAAAAGATACATTACCAGCTTAAAAAGGCAGGGAACAAAACAAGGGAAGTCTTTCAGGGTGAATGCGTTGGAACCAGGATTTCTTTCAGGCTTTACCAAATTTGCGGAAAGTGCAAAGGAGGTACCGTCAAAGCTTGCGAAGGCCGAGACGAATATAAGTCCAAAGGCTCCGGAAGACCAAGGTCAGATCCCCACCCGATAATGAAATTAAAGAGAAAAGTGAAATTTTTAGCGAAGCTCCATCAGCTTCCGTTACGGACAGGCTTAAGGCGGTACATAAATCATTGCTAATTAGGATGTTATGTTCCGCTTCCTGAAAAGCAAGCACAGACCGGGATTTGTGGAAAATACTGAATCACCTGAGGCAATATGAAAAAACAATCTGAAAGAAACTAGAGACTCAAAACACATGCCTGTACGGTCTTCGCAAAGGATGAAGATGGGGAGCGACTTTATTTTAACAGGATCCTTAACCGATTAAATATAAGTAACCGCGGACTCAAGACGCACCTATGAACAATCTAGGGAAAATACACACAGAATAAGGAGTGCTATGGACCTTATCTATTAATTCTAATTCCAAGGAAGAGCTCCTTGAACTGAAATTATCACCCTTTTTGGGATAAGGAGATTGAAGAAGGAAATCACCAAAACCTTGGAGACAAACCCTGCAGCTACATCCAAAGTACTGGAGGGCAGTGGTCAAACACGCAATGCTCTGCATGAGAAACAACCTTCCGAAAGTGGAGTCAGCATACGCTTAAGGACACCTGTGCAAGAGATAGTTGTATCATGGTTGAGGGGGAGTATTCACAGCAAGAGCAAAGCCCGCCCCGGGAACGCTGGTTAGGAGGTTGGATCAAGAATGCATTGACGTGAACCTCCTGCAGGAGCCCTGGCTGATGGGTGAGAAGATCGTTGTCCTATCCACAAGATAAGATAAAGTATTATGTATAGCAAAGACCACAAAAACTAGAGGAGCTATGTGCAGATTCTGTCACCTAGAGGAGGAAACTGCTGAGTCCTAAGTCAGTGCGATTGCCTGGCCAATGTGCGGTTTCTTGTATTAGGCGATGAAAAGCGACCGCCAAGAAAGTACATGAAAGATTCAGTATCGAGGCTGATTGGCTACTTAAAGAGAGTATAGATTTAGAGGACGACAATAGATATGAAAAGGTCACAGTGGAGTTGGCCGGTCAGCCACTTCATCAAATCTAATCTAATTTAAATTTAGTCATTTACGAAACAAAAAAAATGTGTGGGATCATACATTATACATACGTTAAAAAGCGTGCGTAAATGAACAACGCTTTTTATATGGGACTTTCATTATAACACCCAAAAGCGTGGGTAAATGACCAATGCTTTTTAAGTGGGGTTTTCATTTTAACACTCTTTTTTAGCTACGTAATTAGTATCTAGTTGCCTTGAATTTAGTCGTTTGTTGTATAAACTTTTGTGCTGTCAGTTAATTTGACAGAAGTGTCAGACATAGTGAAAAATATTTCCTGTTATATTTAAAATTTTAATTTCTCTTATTTTAGGTGAAAGAACCTCGAGAAGAATTAAATGGAAGAACTTCGAGAAGAATGCATTTCTTCGGATTGCACACCACCTGAAATTAGAATTCGTTGTGTAAATATTTGCTTATAGAAAATTCATTTTTATGTTTTTTAACCCCTTCAGAGCACATTTTTTTATTTTTTCTACATGTGGTCGTAGATAAAGTTTTGTAGGACACTTGTGCGTGAAGTACTTTTGCGCACAAGTTGCGAAATTGCAAGGCACGAACGTAGCGAGTGCCTTTTTCTCAACGAGTAAGTATAACTTCACACACTTGTATCATAAATAACTATTATTTTCACTTTGTCTTCAACAATATTCATCACTGTTGATGCCTGTTTGCTTACTTTCATTCATATGTATCATATCTCTTTCAAATTCTCCCTATTCCTAATTTCGTAGCTATGTAGATTGGCTAAGACGTTATTCTTCTTCTTTTTTATTAGATAATATCTGGCATTTACAAAAGAGTGGTGCTAACCCAATACCAACATACAACCACACAAAAAATTGTATATGTTCAAATAAATGGCGAATGCTCAATTCTTGTCCGCCAAATTTTATTGTGGAATTACACGATTTAAAGCTAACTTCCATTTTATATTTCTGTACCTATAAGCCCCAAAAAGTGAAGTTTGTAGTTTTCAAAGATAAAATTAATGTCAAGGTCAGACCAGATTTAACGTGTTTTAAGATAAATTTTAAAAAATGTAGTTTTTATTGTTTTAAAGAGAATAATACGTCAATATAGTATAGTATAGTCTTCAATTCTGCTAGTAATGGAAAAAATTGTATGTACACCACGATGGTAAAGATAGCTTCGCACCTTGTTCCGCTCTTCACCACCTTGGTGTATAATATACTATTGTATTGGATTTTTATAGAAAATTCTACAAAATTAATGGTTTTATCTGGTATTACCGTGGATTTAAGAAAACTGTAAACATTCCATTATTTATATTTATATCAAACATAGTAATCGTAATCTGATTTTTTAAAATATTAAGATTATTAATCGAGCAGTTTGAAAAGTTTATTTTGGGTTTCAGGTCCCGTGCACCGATCTGGAAGAGGAAGGAATATTTACGATTATCTCATTATACCTAGTGTTAGTAAAGTTCAATATTGTATTGGAAATGGTAATTTTATTCTGAACCGAATTTTCAATGTAGTCTTTCGCCACTGAATTGGATTTCCAGTCACCAAGACGCTTTAATGCAGTAATACTACTACTGGTATCAACTAATACGGCTGCAGATATCCCGCGGAAACAATGCTCTGTATATAAATTTCAATTGATACCAATATACTGAATTGTGCACTTTTTATTGAAATAATTATCGTAAAAAGATGGGGTGGGGCAAATTTTCCACATATTCCCTAATAGTTTCGTAGGTAGTACTTGCTGGTAATTGTAATTATATTATATAAAAAGATTAAGTGATGAAATTTAATTTGTTAAAATCTACATTATATTTTATATTGAAGTTGTGACGCTCTTCGCTAACACAGTAGCTTTCTCAAACGATTGGAGCTTTAACTTTAAATTCAATATAATGTAGATTTTAACAAATTAAATTAAAAGATTAGCTATAGGTACCTATTCTACGAAAATTGAATACAATTACATGGGCAAATTAAACAATTAGATAGGAATCTGGGCCGAACGTCAAATGCACGAAATGTTTGATTGAAAATTATGTGTTTTTATCGATTTAAAATCTGTATTATAATGGATCTTTATAAAACGAATTATGGGCATATTAGTATATTATGCAACGATCATGTAATGATGGTTATTAAAACACAAGCACAAGCATCAACCGGGATACGAAACGAGCAAAAGGCGAGTTTCGTATGGGTAATGCGAGTGAATTAATAACCATTACATGAAAGTTTCATACACTATTTTTTCTACGAACAATAAATTTGATTTGAACAAATATCGAGCACGGTGTGTACAGATCGAAAACAACATTATGCGGCGCCTTTGCTCACTGTGCTAAAGGACCACATTATAGAACTAATAGCATAAAACGTATAGGTATAGGTATGTTACTGTTATAAAAAATTGGTAATAAATTATTTTAAGCAAAAATTAATAGGTTTAAATATGTATTTACTTTGGTCATTGAGTATTTTTGGTCTGGTGCTCGACATTTCTTTTAAAAACTAACGCAAGAGATTTAAACTGTCATAAATCACACGAATCTCTTAGAAACTGTCAAACATTCTACAGAAAATATTGGGTCTGCCTGCTTTGTTTATTTGGAAATCTAGATATCTATTGGTCAATTTTTCAGTTTCATAATGAAAACCAGTATTTTATAATGAGTATCATTATGAAACTGAAAATTGGCATTTAAAATTGGCATTTAACTAATAACTGATAGTATAGGAGTAGTGTATTATTATAGTATGTGTGTAGAAAATAGTAGTTTGTACAACTAGTGCGCAAAGCGTAACTTTTCACACGGATGCAGAAGTTTGTGTTTGTAGCGAGTGGGAAAAGTGATTTGCGCACAAGTTGTGCACAATATTTTTTCTTATTAATGGAATAAATACAGTAATTTATATACCTAGTTATTTTATTTAAACTTTGAACAGAAAGAACTTACAATATGAAAATAAATAGAAAATCAGTTGAATGTATAATTAATTGTAAAATTTGAACAATTTTTTATTGAAACCTAAGGTAACAAATTTTCGGTTGCAGTTCGAGCCTTTTCGATAATATCTGGAGGAGTATTTTCAATGTCCGAATTAGACAACTCAAAAGATAAATTATTTTGATATGGTTCATAATTCCTAAAATAATGCTTAATAGGTTAATGTTTTATAATTAATAAATTAAAATGAATAATGAAATAAATAGTTTACTTACTTTTGGTTTAAATATAAAAATTGTACACCAATTAGGTTGAGTTGTCAAAAAACGTTGACAGGTCATAGGTATGTTTGACATTTCGGTGCGGAAAAGTGCCATAGCGTGTACTTTTCGCATTACTTTTCCAACAGTTATCAAAGAATTAAGAAAAGGCCTGGTTTGCGTATAAAAATTTGTGTAGAAAAGCGTGTTTTGATAGTGGTTGCAGGAAAATACTATTATAGTAAACCTATGGACATAATGAAGTCACAATCATTTAGTTAACAATAATAATTATAATACGAATACATTTCGAATACTGTACAAAAAACGGCAAACATGTGAAAAAACTTGATATGAAACGAGACCAATCCACACAATACCAAAAACGCTTCATCTCGCATCTCTCGTTCACGAAGAACTATCATCCGGTTCGACAGTGGTAAACCAATCGTTCCGAAGTCGCCCTTGCGGTTGCAAGCAGAAAATGAGGAAGCGAAAAAACAACAGAGAACGTTTATTAAATCAATGAAGTCACAAAGAATATTTGTTTCGCTCCGTTAGGAAATTGTAGAGTGAAGTGGAAACGGCGTGGGTGCCGACAACTACCAGAAGAAGGCGTCCACCCATGATGAGAAACTTTTATCAAACTTATCTTTAATTTAAAATCCTTACAATGTACAGTTGTGAGATGTTTTGCGATTTTTAATCGCCTAAACATCATACAGGGCGTAGCAACAATTAAGATTAAGCCACAAGTTTTACACAACTTATAACAATATATTATCATATTCTATCCATATTAAAGGCTAAAGGTGTTCGACCTACCCGTATAGGTATATGAATCTTGAAAAATAGCAACATTCACTTTCATTATCTTCAATCCAAACCGGTCCTGAATAAGTCAGAGTCGGCATAAACGAAACGGTTACGAAAATTTATCCCAAGTTATTATTGTCGAGCTAAAACAGTACTTACAAGCTCCAAAAATGGCCAAGTAATCTGGAATTACGGGTTGTCTCAATCACGCACGCCAGAATTTGGACAATTTGTATTTTCAAGTCCAAAAAAGGAGATTTCCAATCTACTCGATCTCAAGTTTATCGAAAAATTGCCATATTTGAATAGATGAAGCTTTTACTTGATGAAGATCCATACTAAATGATGAAACAAAACGCTTTAAGCTGTTTAAATATTAACTATTTAGTTCAAAAATTGAGGTGTATATTGTACAAATTCAAACATATCTCATATCATTTTCAATATAAACAAAAACTAATTGTTTATCGAAATTTAGTTGAATCTTACCTAAATTACGGTATGGTCAGCTGGGGTGGAGTGGCGAAGACTTATGCCCAATTTCACCAACCATTTCCTAAAGTTAGGTAATACCTAAATCAGATTTTTGGAATTGCTAAGTAAAATTTTACCACGCGCTAAGAATTACTTGAGAGTGACAATATTGGGTATTTTCTATCATGTTTAGGCGTTTCTTAGCGCATGGTGAAACGTAAATTCTATTCTGTCATTCCAAAATCTGATATAGGTATTGGTATTACCTAACTTTAGGTACTGGTTGGTGAAATTGGGCATTACTGTAACATTCTCCAGGTTTCGCAAAAAATATTCCTCAAAATAATTCTTGCAAAAACGAGAAGATATAGCAGTGAACTTCTATATTATGCTGAAATGAAAATATTAGACGTAAGACGTATTTTGAAAAAGCGGCATAAAAACAACATAAACTTAAATCAAATCTGCAAATAAAAACTCACATTTATTCGACAAGAAATAAACATACTTACCTGAATCCAGCAATGAAAAAAACCGCTGGACAAAGAAGCTTTTTGTTCCTTGGACTTAAGCTATACAATGCTATATCTCAACAAATTAAATTTGAATCTTCTATAAAGGTACTAAATTTAAAACTGAATGATTATATATCCGAAACAAGTAGACACGCTATTTACAACCTTATCGAAAATAATTACTGAATGTTTCCATCAATTACTATTTTATTATTCTTTGATTATATTAGAGGGTAGAGGTATCTATATCTGAATATTTTGTTCGTAGATGAAATTAGTCCATTCCTTCTTATTTTTTGCCATCTTTTTTGCTTCTTCCCATTTTATATTTCTTCTTTTCAGTATTTCTGCAACTTCTTGGCTCCAAGTTTTCTTAGGTCTTCCTCTCTTCCTTTTTGTATTTACTCGGGCTTCCCACACATCTCTAACTGGTCTGTTGCTCATTCTTGTTAAGTATCCGAACCACTTAAGCTTTTCTACTTCCAGTTCCTTTCTCACATCCTCGTTCCTTACCCGATCTCTTCGTGTTATACTCTTCACTCTCCGCAAATATTTCATTTCCATTGCTTGGATTCGACTTTTTGACTTCTGTGACAGTATCCAGCTTTCACTTCCATAAGTAAGGATTGGCCGATAAACTGTTTTAAATACTGTGATTTTGGTTTTTGCACTGATTTCCTTTTTTCCTATAAATGATTTTGATAATGAATGATACAGTTTTGATGCTTTGGTAAAATTGAATTGCATTGCAGGAAAATCGTCGAGCACTGAAAAGAGATTTGGACACATTCTTCAACCAAACTGAGAGAAATCAAGAAATTCACTTTATCATGGACTAACCTACCGAGATCTAGAAGAACAGAGGCTTAGAAAATGTCACACACGACTCACCCCCCAACATTTACTCTCCAAAGACAATCCACTTATATGTGACATGTGTAATATGCAAATAAGTGTATCATACATATTAGTAAAGCGCCCTAAATTTAAATCCCATCGAGAAACAACACGGTATTAAAGGACCGTTAGAGAGAACATACTAAATGAAAACTGCAACATAGAAAACGTATCTACCTACACTAATCTCTGTACTAAAATTTAAGCTACCTACCACATAAATGTATGTATTTTATTGTTAACTAAAACCATGTTAATTGTATTATCCCACTGCTAATAACCCTCAGTGGTTAATGCAGTTTGATATTAAAATAAAAAAATTTCCATTTTCAATTATAAAAATATTTCCCGTTGGAACAACGAGACGAGAACATTTAAAAAAACCAGCATGTACCATCTAAGGGCGGTTTTTGGCAATATAAGGGATTTTGCGGACAATTGCGTTTTCTCTAAAACGAATGAGAATATCGTGTTTGAACAGGAGTACCAATATTACGTAGAAATGATGTTCATGTCATATTTTCTATTAAAAATTACTAAAAAGTTTCGTCAAAAAAAGTTGCCAGTCAATTTCATCATCAGAAATCCTTTACGAGGCTCCCCCTGTAACAATATGTCAAATAATACATAAAATAATATTGCCTGTATAAAATTATGCCTCTATGCCGATTTTGATAATGATATATAAATATACAGTGAAATTATTAGCAAAAAACGAAAAAAAAAACTTCGAAACTTCAACGACCTTTATATTTTTCCACAGCAATATTTTATTGAGGTATATTTGGTCCTATCGCCACATTTTGGTTCAAACAATCTACCCTTAATCTATGTCCCTATAGTTATGAATCACCCTGTATTTATATTATATGAAAAGTATCACTTCATAATTTTTTATACTTAAGAGTACCATTTGTCTTTACGATATAATAGATAAAAAGTATATATTTAATTTTGCCGTTCGAATGGAAACAATAGTTTCAAGAAATCAATAAATAGCTAATAATAGAACGAACAATGAATAAAAATGACCTAATTGCTAGATTCGGCACTGTATTTGGGGTCCACAACCCTTTGAAGATGACGTTCTCACGCCACAGCAGGTGCTTTGTTCAGTTCTTTCGATCTTTCTCTCTCTCCAGACACTGTATAGTAACCCCCACAGATACAAAAAACTACGTAATTCTAGTTCGAGCCGAAACACATGTTGGTATATCAAATTAAGTTTAAATTTTGTAGGCCAACAGCCTCTCCATTTTTGTTATTTGTTGTTACATTTACATGGTTTACTATGTAAAAAATACACACTACTCTGGAGAGGCAATTTGAATTTAAATAGGAAAAAAATCAAGATATCTGAGATCATTTCTCGTCCATTTTTAAATAAATAAAACATGATAGTAACTTCAATGTTTCGGAAATTTATTTAACCATCTGCAATCTCCTTCTGATAAATGATATTACGTTTTATACTATTAGGAAATTTCATGAAGCTACTGCAACTTCCTCAGACTGTAACCTGAGAAGAATTTAGTAACAAGAATTATAATTTATGACGGTCATTATAAATCTTCGCTTAATATTAACAGCGATGATATTTTATGAACTTGTAGTTAGTAAACCATGTTTAAATTACCAATAAAGAATCTGTTTCGTCTGGAAATATGCTTACATTCTGTGTATTCCTCGTGGTCAAATATTTTTTAGTATGTTTTAATATGAATTAAGTCCCTATATTATTTGTATGTTTCCATTTTTTCACTGACACTTAAAAAAAATACAATCAATGAAAGTATGCTTAAGAGTGCCAAAAATATTTGAGAAGTTTTCTTGGGGTTCACTCACAGTAGATTATGCAAATTCATTTTCTTGACATTTATAAATTCTATTTTTATAATAATTCTGACGGACAACTACAAATGGCGCCTTGTATAAGAAGGAGAAAGATCATTTGTTGTTATAACGTATAAGTTTATTTTCCGCTAAAACTGACTAAAATTATTGTTCACTTCGTAGACGGCATGTAGAGGCTGCTCAACCCTTCAAGCTGAAGCCAAAGAAGATCGGCAAAGAAAGCCCTCGGGGGCTCTAGAGACAGCCACATTTATCATCATCACCGAAGAGTTAAGACAGGTCCACCACGTCTCACGCTCCCCTCGTCCAAGTTTCATCCGCGATCAGCGGCGCGATAACAACGGTCTGTGACGTTGTTCATCTTGAGATAAATGTGAGATTGTGTGCACCACCCGCTGCATAGTAGCTGCAGGGACGAACGTACAGAGTGTCTTAAATATATTGCTCGATAAATTTGAACATTTTTATTAGATGACGATACTAATGATAGTATTGGTGGTAACAACAAAATTTCTACACCACTTTTTGCCAATTCGTAAACAGCAGTTGATCTATTCGAGTTATTTGTTATCTTTTTGTCCTTTACATTCAAGCCAATTGTTTCAGCTGCAGATTTAGTCCATCCCTTTATTGTATTTCTTTCAACAGGTACACTATCATACTATTTATCAATTTCAATTCTCTAGTTTCGATTTGGTTTTAAGAACAATCGTGGCCAGGTAATGTTGTCGGCTCGTCTTTATCAGTTTATGGAAATGACTTACAAGGCAGCTTTGTCTTTCACTATGGAATCCAACCATTCACCTTTTGTACAGCTTTTAGAACCACTTTGGCGCGTTTTACTGAGCACCGGATTGTATTAAATGCTGATTTGTTGAAGAGTCATCGCTATTTTACGCATAAGACTTTCAGGAGTATTTTCATTTCCTAGCAATATTATGTTGTTAACTGCAGAAAAATTTAACTAGTCTGAGTGGCACTTTTACATAGACTTGCTGTGGTTTCTACCTGATTGGATCGCAGGCATCTCAGGCTGGTTTAAAAACTATATTATGGTTAATCGGGTCAAGCGTAATATTATAGTCATTATAAAACTTCATTCATCAATTCATCCATATGTTTGGGTTGTGCTCAACAGGCATTTGAACTGAATATTTGTACCCATTACCCATGTTATCTACCTACTTCCATTCCAGAAGCTTCGTGCCTTCTACATAGGCCACCAGTTTATCTGGAGGGATCTTCAGTAGTTGTGCTGGTTGTATTATTTCCACTACACAGTATTTTCGTCTGAGTTCTTGTGAGTTCTCATAGAAGCAGAGTATGTGAGTTGGTGTTTCATCGTAGGTTCACTAACTTTGGCCATCCTGTGCAGATGCTTCCTCAGTGTACAGTGTCCAGTCACCAGGTCGATAACTGTCTTCAAATTTCTCTTAATCAGTATCAACAGCCTGGACGAGAGTTCATTGTCTAACTTGTTCAGTAAACTCTTAGAGGATATCTTCTGATGATTTCATCAATGCAGGCTATAGCGGCAATCATTTTTGCTTGAAACCCAGCTGTTTATCAACCAAGGGACAGTTTCTTCCTAGGTGCACTTATACCAGCCCTAGTGCCATGGTTTGTTTTGGATCCATCGGTGAACCAGATGATGTGAATATGTTATCCGGTGTCATGCTATAAAACTCGTGTGAAATATGTGTTCATCTAGTATTGTCCCAGTTATTTCAGTGTGTCCTTCTCGAACACTGTTCGGGGACCATAAGTCACCCGATTATAGCCTGAGAATTGCCTCACCGCCTCCGCCTTCACAAAAAGTTCCAAGGGAGGAATTCCAACAATGGCCTTCCATTGATGCCGTCTCCGTGCTGTTCATTGCCCTGGTAATACCAACATGGGCTTGTCTTTGGATTTCAGTTAATATATCCACTGCATAGGACACTTCTGCTCTCCTCGACCAGACTATTGTTCCATGGTTGATCGTTGGTCTTATCACAGTTGTATAAAAACCATCGAACCACCTCAGGTCGTAGTCCCCAGGTTTTGCCCATCACTCTTCTGCATTGCCAGAAAAGCCCAGTCGCCCTGGCAGTAATAATTTCCAGATGTGTCATCCAATTCAGTTTTGAATCAAGGGTCACTCTTCTCCGAACAGCATTACTCTACCCTGCGGAAGAACTCTTCTATTCTTAAAAGCAGCTAGTTTAGTTCTGGTTTTGGATTAACTGAAAGGTCCACTTTAAGGCACCATTCCTCCACAATTCGTAGTGCTCCTTGCATGACATCAATGATTACCTCTGGGAATTTCCCATTGGTAGAACTTCCTTACAGTAGAGGAAAGTCACCAAATATGGAATACCATTTTGTTTTTGGGATATAAAAAAAACTTCATATAAATTAAATCAGTTTAATGTTTTAACTAATCAGTCACAATATTTTAATGACAAAAGATCACAAAATGGTGATATAAACATAATACCGATATACTAAATAGTATAACACTTACGTAAATAAACATAACAGCTGGTAATACTCGTTTATTACTTACCTTAAAATTTTTTGCACGACAACAAAACAAAACACGCCTGCCACACGTGAAGCATTCGCGCAACTGACTCGATGGTGTGGGTGAGATAGTTAGTAGACCGAATGAAACAGAAGATGGTCGAGTGTTGCGTTTCATACTTATAGTCTTAAAGAAATGAAGGTATTCCATATTAGGATACTATTCCATATTTGGTGACTTTCCTCTAATAATATAGAATGCTTTGAGCTTGATTATTTCAACACCCGCAATAGTTGTTAAACCTTGATGGCTATTATTTCTCACTTCTGCTCATTGATTAATTTGATGGAATTTATCCCAAATTTGTTCATTTTTGATTGCGTGCACGGTGGGATTATTCATATTTGACGTTTAACTGTCACATACACAAATCTAAAAATACCGATAATCCAAACTTGACTAGAGCTCCTAATTGGTTCATTTGAGAAGTGCTGTTAATGTTGACATGAATCGGTGAAATTGTTTCGATTGGTTGTTAGAACTTTCAAAAAATTCTCTTAATAAAAAAACTCACTCTGTATACAAGGCGAAATTTTGATCCCTAGCACCGCCTACTGCGAGATGCAAAAAGAAGTGGAAAGGAGTGCAAATCTGAAATTTCAATATTTACATGGAAAACTGCGTTGATCCAACGAATTTATACCAACTGTTTTTTTTTTGTCTTTGCTTCCGTCCACCGGATGCTGTGTGCACCAGACAAATCTAAAATTATAAATACCGAATGACAATTTTGTTTCCTGCCAGCCGCATCTTTACACTTGTTACCAACATATAAGTGAATTAATTACTAGCTCGCTGGAAGTCGAAGAACTAGACGAACTTAGCAATAAATGAGATATTTATTTTTGTATTATTTAAAACTGATGTTCGAGATATTTCTGCTCAAATTAGTCGAAACGGAATGTCGAAACAATCGTCGATGTAATGGGGCTTAAAAGGATCACACAGGATGTTTACATCGTTCGATGGTCTTTCCGAGTACCAACTTTAAAAAAAATTAAAGTAAATTTTGGAACGTAGAAGCAGATAGATGGTCAATGTTAAAATTCGCGATAAGTGAAAAAAACCCTTGACCTGCATCGCAATCTATAAACAAAAAAAGCCTGTATGTAATTGTATGTAATTTATGATATTTCTACAATAAATGGACATATAATTACACTCAGATATGAATTTATGATAATTAAACGATATTAAAAAGTAATCACGATTATATTAATTTGCTGAGGTTATTTACATATATTGGAAGATTCAAGACCAGCTAAGAAAGTTTGGTAAAAGAAAATAGGTGAAAACAATAAAAGAAAAGACCTGAAACACCGTGAGAAATATATTGGAAATAGATTAGAGACAAGGCAAAACATGGGGAGAAGCAAAAAGCAATAAATAAGAAGAAATAGACTAGTATACAATGTATACTTCGTTCCAAGATAATTCGTTTTGACTTAAGCCAACCAAAAGTCACATCAGGTAGTCGTAAATCCGATAACAAACATAACATAATAGTATGATTAGTTTACATCTGAAATGTTTGGCTAGTGAAATAATGTACATATAGTTTTTTAATTTATTTAATTAGTATTAATCAAAAACATCAAATCATCGATTAGTAGGAAACACGGGGTACTGAGCTATTATCTGACGCATGCTCTAACAGAGCACGAAAGTTATGAAGCATAGTGCGAGAGAATTGGAAAATGCGACGATCTCTGCAGATATGGTCACGACATGGAAGTTGCAAGGCATACGCTGTTCATAAGTAAACGGTGCGAAATGGAAGAGGTTAATGAAGGGAATTTTATTGCTCTACTGTTGTAAGGAGAGGAAAAATTGCAGTTGGTAAGCGACATGGTGGAGAAGATTATAAAGGTCAAAGATCAAAGAGAGGAGAGGCAAATAGGAGCATAAACTATACTTACTGTCCCCAGAAGTAAATGAAGTAATGCTAGATCTTTTCTGTTACACCTTGTTTAAGCTTTTTGTAAATCGACATTATAACACATTACATTAAAAGTGAATTTCATGATAATGACGTAGGTACAAGGGCAAATCTTTTTGAGGGTTTTCTTTTATTGTTAGCCTATTGTGCAGATTAAGGAATGAGGATATCTCCAATGCAAAGGAAAAGTATTACCTACTTGCGGCAAAAATTTTTTTTCTTCTGTTTTAATAGTATGGGGTCCAAAATTCGCCAAATATGTTCACAATCTATATAATCGAACATAAAATTTACTTGAGAACCCCAATTATATTTTCTAAGTGTTGTTGCTGTTTTAAATTGTTTATTGAAGCATATTTTTGGATAACAATTTTCAGGCATGTTTGAAAATTTTGAGGTACTGTTTGAAAATATTATAATACATTTTCAACCTACCTGTTTCCAAACATAAAAGGTATCCTGGAGTACTATTAGAAAATAACAAAATTCTTTTAGGAAAATTAACTTGAGCTTGTCCAAGATTATCTGGATATTCGATGCCCCATACTGACAAACAGTGAGACATGGTGCTTAGTACTGTCGCATTAAACAGTTTCACTATTGATTGCCATAAAATAGCTTTGTCATTTGCCAATATAGCTAGCTAGGCTCCCTTTTTATATTGAAATATAATGGGATTAAAATATTCATGGATAAAATAGAAAGTAGGGATTTCGGGATAAACATTTTTAATATTTTCTAATAACTTTGTTATGTAATAAACATTTCACTCCGAAAGTAATCTTGTGTTTAAAACTGAGTATGTGACGTCATATGGCAAAAAAGTGCATTTATCACGGGATACAAAGCTAATTGTGAGAAATGTGTTTGAGTCATTGTAACATCGAGGTTATTGAATAACCGGTGCAGCAAAACAAACATGTAATATCCACAGTTATACATGCTGGATCAGAAGCAGGTTGGGTTCCAAACTCTTTATCGTTGTCAGCAAAGAATAATAATGATTCAAGCCAAGGTACAACAGCAGAACACTTCGAAGATTGTTTGAAATTTATTAATTGCCGAATTTACCGGAGGTAAGTATATAATTACTACTACTACTACTAAATATGCAGGCGAGCCTTGTCCTGGACAACTCAAGCCAAGGTTCCGACACTGAGGCCACTGGCGGGCCCATTGTGCCAATCCTGCTACCTAGTCATCCATGAAGCCGAGCCCATCAATAATGGCCACAACCTTTTTCAGTGGATGCCTGCTTGTGTCTCCAGGAGCCATGACAGTGACTCCGAAGATTCGCCTGCGTAATACAGCCCAGTGTGGACACTCTAAGAGAACATGAACTGACGTTTCATCAGTCATGCCGCAACTCCTACATAGGGAACTTTCCTCTACTCCTAGATTGTAGAGGTGCTTCCTCATACAGCAGTGCCCTGTTAGGAGTCCTGCTATCTTCCTTAGCCTACTCGTTGGTAGTTCAGTGGTTGCCCTGGCGTGTCCATCAGTACATCCCTTCAGTAGAAGTTTGGATTGTCTAGGACCCTGCAGAGCATTCCAATGAGCGAGGTGCTGATTCCTCAGCCACTTCTTCATCTCCTTGCGTATTCTTTGTTTTGTTAGGCCCAGGGTCGGGTCCGGGCCGCAGAAAGGATCTGCCGCCCCTTCCGCAGCCAGTGCATCCGCCATCTCGTTGCCTTCAAAACCAGAGTGGGCTGGAATCCATTCTAGCCGCACCACGTTCCGCCTTGCAAGATTATCAAGTAGTTCTCGACATTCGTTAGCAAGTCCTGAGTTGCTGGTATACCCACTCAGGGCTTTAATTGCTGCCTGACTGTCGGAGTATATGGTTATGCGTCGATCCACATAACCTCTGTCTAGGTTTATCTGCGCACATTCAAAGATAGCATATATCTCGGCCTGATATGCAGATACACCCTCACCCAATGGTACACAAACCTGTGTTCTTGGGTTCCGTATATGTGGTACGACCCGGCTTGGGTATGAAGACGACTTTCACCTGCATCCACTGTTCAGGGACATACCTGCGTGCCAAGCAGGCCCGAAAGATATGCACCAGAATTGTGCCAACGGCCTCCCAGCCTTGTTGAAGCAAAGCCGGGAAGATTTGGTCTTTCCCCGGAGACTTGTATGGTCTGAATGACCGTATCGCCCAAGCACTCCGCTCGTATGTGACTATTTCTTTTGCTAGAAGATAGTCCTCTTTACATGGTCGCTGTATTCCTACATATCCCATGTCAGGACACTCCCGCTCGATTCCCTCACAACCGGGGAAGTGTGTCTCCAGTAGATGCTGCAAGGTATCCACCGGGGTTTCGGTGAAAACACCCGGTGCGGCTTCCATGCAGCCTAGAGCGCTGTCCGGTGATTTCGTTAAGATCCGGCGCAGCCTTGACATTTGAGGTACCGAGACGATATCCTCACAGAAGGCCCGCCAGGCATCTCTTCGAGCCAACCTGACCGCACTCTTGTACTCATTTCGTTTCTGGCGGTATTGCTCCCAATCCAGATCCGACTTTGTCTTCCTAGCCCTATTAAATAGACGCCGGGTATGTTGCCGTAGCGAATCCGAAGACTTGTTCCACCATTTGTGGCCCTTACCCTCCTTCCTCGTTTTTTCGGCGCAGTTTTCTTCATATGACGAGACAATAATCGAGCCCAGCTCCGCTATGGCCCAATCGATCTCATCATTATTGCTAAAGTTCCTAGGGAAACCGCCAAGCCTCCTTGCGAGATCCAGTTTATACCGTTCCCAGTTGGTAGTCTTGGGGTCCCTATACTTGATTGATTGTTTTTCAACAGCAACCCTGTAACTGAAACAAATGTAACTGTGATCCGACAATGACGGATCATCATTAACATGCCAGTCCCTTACCATACTTACAACGCTACTTGACGCAAGCGTCACATCCAGGACTTCAGCCCGAATCCTATTTCGGAATGTTGGTTTCGTCCCTCTGTTGAGTAGTTGCAAGTCAGTGGTACCTAGATAGTCGAGCAAAGCCTCTCTTCTTGTATGAGGCATATGCCTGTCTGCAGCTTTGCCATCCTCTGCGCGAATACTCCTGCAGCGGCACGGCAATGCTGCAAGTTAACCTGGGTAAATTTTAAGGCCCCTTCAACAGACATTGAATATCTTTAGAGGTACCTCCTTACCCATTAATAATTTACTCCGGAGTCTCCGTAGTTCCCGGGAAGATAATTCTAACCTTCCCGAGCCCATACCGGATTTTCCTCTTCGTATGGTTGAGTGCTACCACCGATCGAGGATCGAGCCCCAATACAATGTTCTGCCTCAAAGAGGCAGCATCCCATCGGGAGGCCCGAATCACCCACCCTTCAGTCCTCAGGGTCGGATTACCAATCCGGATCCTCCTGAGGACCTCTTGGGGAGGAGACTCGATCGGCGCTGGCACCCAAATCATTGCCTTCTTAAGCTTTATCGTTGTCAGCAAAGAATAATAATGATTCAAGCCAAGGTACAACAGCAGAACACTTCGAAGATTGTTTGAAATTTATTCATTGCCGAATTTACCGGAGGTAAGTATATAATTATGATGAACATTGGACAAATCCACGCTGAGGCTTGTTTCAAATAGATAAAAAATGTGTGTTCAAGAGAAGTTTCGATTAATAATGCAAGGTAATCTGTACCTACAAAGGACAAAATGAATAAATTTCAAGGACAAGGTTTTATCCGTCGTAAATATCTACGACTTTTATACATATTTAATATGACTTTTGTTGCATAATAATGATCGTTTAGGTAATATTACCATATAAAAGGAAAAGCCATTAAATAAGATCGATGCCATTTTGATCATCCTCGAAAGTTCCTTAGCTCGACTAGCATTAAAACAAATTGCAGGAAACTGAAATCCTTATATTTATTCCGTTAGATTCATTCATCAAATCGGAGTTAATCCATTGGAAACTGTTCTGTAGATGTAACAAGTGAACTGACAAACTATGAATTTATCATTAGGACAAAAATAGTTGTTTCCGGAGTAATAAAATGGAATATGGGAATATTTTTAGGACAAATTCGAACGGATGTCAATTGCCAGTGAAGGACTCGCTCCCATTTGATATTTATTGTGATAATTATGGTCGGTATATATCAAATAAATCATGTATTTTACGGAATCTTCAAACGTAACTTCAAAACGTCAGATTAAATTGAAAGTTAACACAATTATTTGCTAGTGATTTAATTAAAGCTCAAGTGCAGGCTTAGTTAAGCCACCCTCAACTCTAAACTCGACTTATAGCGTTTTCGGGCAATTCAGTATAGTGCGCACCGTTCGAGTGCAGGTATAAATTGCACCGCACCAGTGCTGCCTGTTGCGCTGAAAAGGTGCACAAGTAAACGAACACGACATTATTTCTTGGTGCAGTGGAAAATCATACAACAACAAAAAACAGTATTGTATGATGAAAGTGCTCTGTACAATTATTACCAATCCCATCCCATAACGGCCATAACATGATAATAAACTTTTTGGAATTTCTGAAATCTTATTCTTCTTGCTGAAATTTATGCTCATTTCTTCTTCATCATCACTATCTTCCGACGAAGTATCCAAAAATGTTTCAGCCAGTTTCAAAAACTGGAAATATTTCGCTGGATTTCTGGTCATCTTTAGATATGAACATATAAAGTTCAACCATAAACCATAACAAGATTTCAAGAATGTCATTGTTGACAAATGAATGCAGGTGTTAAAACCTTGCACTTACCAGTAAACTCGGTGCAGAAAAAGGCGCACTGGGTGCAAGTTTGACTTGCCCCGATCTCACCCGAAATCGTCTACACTGAGTGCGCCCTAAACTTTTGACCGAAAACACAAGAGTTCACTCAGTTCATTAAAAAGTGAACTCAGTGCGCACTAGTGCAGGTACCCGAAAACGCTATTACTTAACGTTGTTAGTTGTACATGTCATAGGAGAGTTCGACAAAATACGGCTCAGAGATAATTAGGTTAGGTTGGTAGTCTATAGGCGCATTACCTGAAAATAAGGAGAAACTCCTTACGATCATCTTCATAAATTATGCCCCAAAACATTTTAGAACCACCACCGCCAGAAACGCTCACGTTTGGAGCTTTAGGGGTAACTCTAGATTTATCGGAGAACAAACCTTGTTTCCAATCATTGATTAGTGTAGTCTTCAGTCACTAAACTTTGTGTTCTCTGGTGAGCACTGGTTTTTGAATTAGCGGGAATATTAAAAAAATTTAAAAAATCTGTGCGAAAAAGCTTAAGACTACTAAAAACAAAATAGTCGTATTAATTTTATTGTCGCCAGTTTTCATCTCTAATACCACTTTTTGGTATTTTGAGCCCGTTCCTGATATTGTCGATTCTTAACGGAAATGAAGTTACACGTTCTGAACGTAAGTTTGTCACCAAATCCCGAATACCCTTTCTATAGTTTATTCCTTCCTGACATCACAAACCGAAAGACACATACAAGAGAAAACATTTTAGAATCGTCTAATTACTTATGACGTTTATTATAACGACATGTGGATTACGTTTAACAGCCTTTATTATTCGAACATGTGAGTAGTTAGGCAGGCAATGATTTTAGTCTTTACCAGAGAAGAAATAGATCATATTAAAATCATAAAACAAAAAAGAAAGGAACGAGAACGAATGATAAAAGGAGAAGGAATAATTGAATAAATTAGCAAGGAATGATATATGAGGAAACAAAGGAAAAAACCAATTAAAATAAAAAAATGATCAAAGGAATAAACAAGGGAAGCAGAAAGGAAAGGAATAAATCAATAAAGTAAAGTAAAAAATAAGAGAAATTGGAATGGGAGAATTGAAGAAGAAAAAAAAAAGAACACAAAGAAAGATGCAAAGAAGAAAGCGAAGGAAAAAACAATGAAAGAAAACCAAGATATGAAAAAAGAAAAGGAGAAGCTAGGAAGGGAATGAAGAAAGGAAGGCAGAAAGAAAAGAAGGAAAGAAAGAAGGAATAATAGAAAGAAGGGAAAAGAGGAAAAGTTTATGGGAGGGAAAAGAAAGAAAGGGATGAATAAGACATTGAGAAAACAGTGGATATTAGGGATTTTATCTTTTCTCTTAATTTCATTGCAAATGTCGATAAAAATAGGGTACACGCATATTTCATAGTTTGCTTGGATATTAATATATAATAGTAAATATGATATAAAAAATTACTAATAATAGGAAATATACCAGTTTCCATTGGAAATCACTCCCAAATTTTAAAATAAAATTCAAATTTAATGACCACAACCCGAGGATTTCCGAACGCTACCGATGATACGTGTGATGTCATATCTTGTGTTTACTTATGTCAATATGGCCGGTATTGCATTAGGTTATGTGTAGCTGTGTGTTTATATTGTATTTTAATCAACTATTAATTGCTTCATCGACGTAAAAATATCATTTATATGTTTGTGTTTTTACGTGTTTGTGTGTGTTTTTTTTATTTTTAAAAGTCAACGTAAAGTGAGAAGTGGACATAAATATTCGATATTTCCGAGGGTATTTCAAAACTTTTGGAAGAATATATTTTATTCACTGGTTCAGTGTTCAGTGACGATTATTTCATATTTTGTGAGTAAAGATATGGCTAGCGAAGGTTTTGTAAAAGCACTAACCGATAACTTGCCCAAAGTAGACTCATTTATGCTGCTTGAATTTATGAAGTCAAACAGCTGCTTTAATGCAGAGGAAATAAGAGGAGTTAAAGCATTATCGTATGTACGATTTAAACTATGTTTTATTTATATAATATATACCAACCATATTTCGATGTGTGGTCGTAAGAAAATGATGTTTTTATGGTTGATTCCTAGACATATAGGTACATAACTTCAAACTATTTAAGAATAAAAATTACCAGCAAAGAAGTAGGTACTTACATTAAAATGGTCTTCACAAACAAAAGTAATGCCCTTCTCTTAAGTGTATTTTTGCTTGCGCCACCAGGTAAAGTAACAAATATTTTGTCTGGAGTTTTAATAGACGTTGATTTACACACTGGAACAATGCAATACTTGGAATACAAAGTTTTTTTCGGCTTTATCCATTTTTAAAGCTTTCAGAAACAAATTAGGTCACAAGAACTCAGAGCGTGATACACGAATAAGAACGTAAACAAATGACGTCACACCATGGGGCAGCCAACTTTATGACGTAAAGCGCGTTTTGGCGGACTTTCAAATTTTATGATTTTTAAAGTCGTTTTAAAAGTAAAGTTTATATTTTTTTGAAAAAATAGGCATGCAAGGTGTTAGGAGACCTGATAAAGCGTCAATTCCCACCAATAGCAAAATTTATGCTTGTACCTATTAATGAAAACTAATACACTTTTGAAAATTATTAACTGAATAAATCAAATAGTTTTCAACTAGAAATTGATGTACTTAGATGTCAATAAAAATACGATTGGTATGATTGTTTGGTTACCACATTGCAATACTAGAGAATATTATCATATTCAATAATCAATTACGAGATATACTATCAATCAATCTTAATATCTGGACTGTTTGATGTATGATCTACATCTTGACCACAACCAATTTCCTCGTTATCTTACAATCTCATGCAAATATATTGCAAATTGAAATTGGATCAGTTGTATACCTACTTTATAACTCGATCTGTCAATGATATAACGTTCAGTAACGATGGTTTCTCAGTGGTTTTTTGAAAAATACCAATCTAAGAATTACAACTATTAATCGTATAGCAGACAAGCGTAATACAAATTAAGATCCTAAAAGCCGATGAAAAAGAAGACGAAGCATAAAATTTACTAGTTTGTACCAAGGTCAATGTGAAGCTTATATTTTTCTATCTATTCGTATTTTCTACATTACCAGATCTGTCGAAAAAACTAGGAGGCAAATTTTTCACCCTTCACAACATTCCGCTTACTTGGTAATATCGCTGTTGTCACATGGTATACTATAGTTTGGTTAATTGTGATAATAGCAAGTACTTGTTAAGTTGGGAAGAGTCAAAAATAGAAAAGGTTTTTGCTATCCCGGCATATTTGGTATAAACTTCCACCTTAAGGCGGAATTCTAATTTTGAATTCATAGTTTCGCCGGCGGGCCTCTAGTCAAACTGTTTATATTAATACAATGTAAATATAATAAAAAAAATTAGAAAATAATAATCTCACTCCGTTTATTTTCGAAAATAATGACGCAAAGACATTTATTCGTCAATTTAGATCTAACTTTCGAACAAATTAAACCAGCTGAGAAAGAATATCTTTCCGATTCGATGCTTGTCGGTGGAATTGTTTTTAAGTAGTCAGAGGCTAATTGAAGATTTATACCAAGATTGTCATCTTCATTCAACAAGTATATTATTTCAGAAATAATATTAGAAAGTTTCTCTGTTGGCACTGACTTTTTGAAACGCTGTAACTACTGCACAAAGAATAGTGTCTTAAAGCAATTTGAAGCCCCCAGTATTTTTTCAGGAAGAATAATTATTGATTTCATAATGAGTTTTCAATAACAAACCCACAGAAGATTTGGGAAGACACGATGACGTATTCCCACGCATTTTAATTGATCCTGATTGACTTAATAGGCAACCTATATTTCAAGGACCTTGAGTTAATACAATATATAAGTTCATTCAAAAACCAGGGGGAGTAATTTAAAAAGCCGTACTCACACCACTAAGAGTTACCAAATTAGTTACTGAAGTGTTCGTCGTGTTCCAAATATATTAAATATGCCTTGATTGGCAAATAAATTAGCCAATCATATTCATAAGTCGATTTCTCCTCTGATCTGTAATATATTCTTTAGATGTATTTAAGCATTGAGCAGAATGTAAATCTTTTTCCTGTTTCGTATTTGAAATTTCTAATTCAAATTGAAATATTCGAGCAATAAAGTCAATAAGTTAATTTGTAAAAATATTCTACAATTTGCACTTTACAACAACGATATCGTTTTGAATGGGAGTAAAAGCACAATCCTAAGCGAAGAGCTGGTACTCGAAGTAGAAGGATATTGCAGATATTCAATACAATTGCTTGAAACGTTGACTTTGTTGGTTAACATTCCAGATAATAAAAATTTCTTCACAATTTTGATTTTTTGTGGAATAGTCTATATATATTACCTAAAAATATTTCATTCAAATATTTAATAAATTATTTCACTTTTATGATTTGTGGTGGAATAAAGTAGTAGACCAAAAATCAATATTCTAGATGTATTTTACCGCGAAATTTAAAATTTTGAGCTGTCTTTAAATAAGAATGAGAAAGGTTCCGACAGGTCTTCTCTCATCGTTTGTCGACAATACAACAACTGTGCAGTAATCCATCTAATTATTTTAACATAAGTTTAAACAAAAACTGATAGGCTGCTGTTATCCCTTAAAGTACCTATCTGGATTACTGCACAGTTCCAGGGATTAACAGTACCTGGGATTAACAGTTCCTGAGAAGAACAGTTCCTGGGAAGAACAGTTCCCGAAAAAAAGTTTCTTGGAACACATTTTCCTTGTATAAAACAGTTTCTGGAGAGTCTGACTTTTTCTGGATCACAGATTCCTGAGTGGCAAACAAGCCTCTGGGTCACAGTTCCTGTTAAACTCAAAAGTTTCCCAAATACCGTTCCTACAGACAATCCTTAGTACCTACATAGACAGCTACATCTTCAACATCATCGTCTACTTCAAACAACTGTATTATTGTTCTAAGTATTTTTTTTGTTGTATTTGCTACTAACCCAATTTTTTTGTAATTTCAATAATGTAATTAAGATACATTTTTGCGCGATCGATCTTTTTTGTTTATTTACATTTACAGCATCGGTTGTCAGGTCGGTAGGTTGTGTTTACTGGTTTCTAAGTCTAACACGTCGGTAAGTGATTTACTTACCGTTCAGACGTCGGTAAGTAAATTACTTACCGACGTCTTAGCCCTACATACATTTAAGTGGTCCTAAATAATATATTACTTCATTCATTACACAAAAGGAACAAAAAAAAATAAGAAGATTGATATTTTTTTATGAACAGAATCGAACAGAACAATATAAAAAGTAATAAATAGCATGAAAACAATTTCACCAAAATGCAAATTATATTTTAAAATGATCGAGAAGTATAAATGTCACTTTTGACATTTCGTTCATTTCGAAGAAGTTTAAATTATTTTATTCGAATATTTCAATACGATCGCGCAAAAAATGGTATCAGCATTTCGAACGTTAAGGGTAATACCGGTCTCCGGCAAAATTGGAGGCTTCGCTACGCTCAGCCTCCAAACATTGCTGTCGACCGGTAAACAACCCTTACCGTTCTTGAAACTTAATATACTATTTTTTTACTCTGTTAGTTTTATTTATTATACAGAAACTTTAAGTTCTTTTTTTTAAACAGATTAAAAGTTAGCTGACCATTAAATTCGATTTTCTTTCTGGAAAGAAAATTAGTGGCGCCCTAAAATTACTTTTTCTATTTTTTTAATAGTTTTTCTTAGGTAAATTCTTTTCTTTATATTAATAAGGTAACAAGGCCCTGAGAACTGGCTAAGGTTACCTCCAAATTTATTGGTTAGTTCATTTTTTCATTTTCAACGACAATCAACAATTTGGTTTCATGCTTACTGATGTTTTTAAATAAGCAGTTTCAACGAAATGAAATGGAGACTGAGTAAAAATATCAAAATAATAACTGCGGATGCGATGACAAAAATAAGTCAATTTATCTGTCTGAACTATCAAAAGTGGATGTCGATGCTAAAAGGTATTGTGTGAAGCTGGACGGAATCTGACGCAGAGGTCTACAGCATTGCCAACTTAAATTCAAATTACTCTTCCTGGTTTTTGAATGAGGTAAAGTAGAGCCAAATAAAAAAAGCTATCATATTGAATTTACTGACTTCCTTTAGATAAATGAACGTCATAATTCATGACGAATGTCAGGCAGTGACGAGGCGAATACATGCAATACAATGCACACAGGAGGAACGGGAACGTTTTTGTTTAGAGGCTTCGTTATACTGACTGGTTTGGAAAATAGATTTTTCCAGTAGTGACAAAGATATGTTGGGTGTGGTGAACTTGGCTAATGAGGAGCTTCTGCAGTATGCAACGGACGTGTCTCCTGCTGTACGCCTCGAGATACGCCACGTCGTCTCTGATTACATAGAAAAGACGAAAGAGAAACATAAGTCCTTGCTACGTCCTCGCCAAACGTCCGATCAAGAACCAAGATGAATAGACCAGCTGGTTCCAAAGAAACCAAGATCATTGAAAAACGAAAGAGCAAATGGCCGATTGGAAGAAACAGGAACTACCGTTGGAGCTGGTCTCACTCGATTGCTTTTTTTCAAAATACAGAGGGAGTTTTGAATATGGAGCGCGTCAATTATCTCGGAAACGTATCTCACGATTTTATAGACGAGTCTTGATTATGATGGTGATTACATTGTTGTCTGATCTTTCGTTTTTCCGGAATAATAATGAACTTTTATTTCATCTGAACCACCTTGTATATTGTTTGCCTTTTTAATTTCTCAATATGAATATTTTTCTTGTAATGTTCTCTATGTTAAAAATTACATTTACATTGTTGCTATAAAAAAGTCAACCATTTATCAAAATATATTTAAACAATTACGTTATTTATTGAGATACTGTTGAAAATACATTCTTTCAGTTTAAATCCGGCAAAAATGCAGTATAATTTAAAATATGAATGTTGACCGGCGAGCGTATAGACGAAGACAACAAACTGGTTTTTTCTTGTGATATTTTCGGATATGTAGCGAAGGTCGACTTGAAATAGTTGAGTTGAAATTGCACTGACCTACGATATATTTATCAAGTCTGACAACTTTTTGCGATATGAAGATGCGTATTTATGTTGTAATGGATAAGAATATCAATTAATAAGTTGACCACGCTCTGTGATAATGAAAATTTAGTCACAAGCGAAAGCAAAAATGAATAATCTTTTAATTTAAAAAACTAAAAGGTTTCTGCTCAACTATCTGTCTCATATCCTATATTTTGCTATGTCATATATAAGATCCTGCTCTTTCTTTTATTGATCATCTTCGTCCGTGCTAGATAACTGTAGCAACTACGCCATTCTCATTCTCATCTTTATTGTTTGTTCTATGCTAAAGTCCTTTCTATAGTTTATTTTGTTCCTGACATCACGAGCCAAAAAACACTAACAAGAGAAAACATTTAAGAATCATCCAATTACTGACATTTATAGTAAATGTGTCCCTCTCTATTCAATCTGCTGTCTCTTATAATTTTTTCTAATGCAATAGTAATAGTAATGTTGACAAGGGGTCACCTTGTTTCAGACCTGTTCCTATTTCAAAACATTCTGAGCCTTCACCTCTGATCTGTACACTACTGGTAGTTTTGATGAGAGTCATCTTCACAAGATTCACCAATTTTCTTGGGATCTCGAACTCATTCAAAGCCTCTAACAGGTTACTTCTGGAGATAGAATCATATGCCTGCTTAAAATCAAGGAAAAGTACTAGTACTGGTATTTTGTACTCATAGCATGATGTTAAAATTTCCTTCATTGTAAATATCTGATCTGTTATCATCAAGTTATTTGTTAGCGGACGATATGGCCATAATTTCAAGAACAGAGAAGGATTTGGGTGAAATAATAAATAATTTAATAGAAGCGGCCGCTAAAATGGGACTTACGATAAACGAACGGAAAAGTAAGCTGATGTGATTCGGAAACCAGACAACAAATGACAAATTCAGAGTAGAAACCCAAGGAGCAATGATCGAATTTGAATATGTGGAAGAGTTTATATATTCAGGAACCCTGTTAAATAGTGATTGTAGTGAAGAAAAGGAATCATGAAAGCTATCAAAAGTGCTTGAGCAATAAATCACCTAGTCCGGTCAAAGCATCTGTCAAGGAAATCAAAACTAAGATTGTACAGTACTATATTGAAGCCTACGATATTGTATAGTTGTGAGTCATGGGTTTTAAACAAAAAACAAAGAGAAAGTGTAATTAGTTGGGGGAGGAAAATGTTATGAAGAATTCTGGGAGGAAAAAAAGTAGAAGGGGTGTATATGAGAAGGACTATCGAAGAATTATACAACATTTATCGTGAACCCAAAATAGATGCAACTATTACATCAAAAAGTTTTCAGTGACTAGGGCACATAGAAAGGATGGAAGGAGGGAGAATAGTGAAACAAATAGCATGGAGAGTTCCGGAAAAAAGAGGCAAACCAAGGAAAATATGGAGGGAAGTTGTACTAGAAGACCTGAAAGAAAAGAATGGGAACCGATGGAGAGAAAAGGCCAAATTACTTCCAAAAGTCTTGAGAAAGTTTGCAGTTTTTCAGGTCTTCCAAGCTTGTAAATGATGTACTTCCTTTTCTGGTTCACCAGAAAATGTACATTGTTATCTTATCACGTCATGATAGCCTTAGTCTTGGCCTTAGCAATTGTTACTAATTTTTCTGCCTGCCTCAGTTCTTGCCAGTCATTTTGCAATTCTCTCATTATCCTTATTTGTAGATACCTACTACTCAACGTGGTTACTTTATTGAACAAAATATTCAGGTTCCGACGCTTTGACAATTTTCTTTTCCCTTTCCATTATTTCCTTGAAGAGTTTCATTTTCTGGTCCGAAGTTAACCAATAAAGTAGACTTAGCTCACAGTTGAATGCTTTTAAAGCAATCATTTGCACTTAGAAGGGTGGGGATTGGTTCCTAGTGTCTTTGGCAGCTTGTAGTTAGACTTTGTTATTCCTCTGGTGATCTTTGACCCAATAGATACAGATCAGTGGATTGGAAATAGTAGCTCCTTTGATGGTCTAGTTTTCTTAGTGAACCATCTACTGACTTGGTCATAGTCTCTAATCAAATCTTCTCTTTGATTTTTCCGCTGCCTTCTCTGTAGGGGATCATTGTGGTCTTATCGGTGAATAGTCAATAGTATTTTCACTGTGCTGGAATATATATTAACGTAATTAGTTATGAAAAGAGCGATATTGTTCAACAAGCGTAATATTTGCCAAAACGAGCGCTAGCAAGTTCTGCAAATTACGCGTGTTGAACAATGTCGCTCTCTTCATAACGTGTTTACGTACAACGTTTTATCTAATTCCGCGCTCTCATAATATTCAATAAAATCTTCAATTACAATGATAATATTGAAGTGGAATCAAATGGTGTTAAAGTATTGTTACTATGATGTATTCACCCAGAAAATTGACTTACTTTAAATAACTGTGTCCTGAATAATGTTTTCAATGTTTATAAATCTCAAAATACTATTGAATTAAAATAATGAGTTAATTGTACAGTTTAAATAATGAAATAATTATCAGTTTTGACAGTACCTACCTAATTAATAAATTATTCTTTGAAACTCATGTGGTATCTCTATGTTGAAACATAAACAGTTACGTAAAGTTTTTACATAACTACTTTTCATAACTGATATATGAAGGTTATGAAAAATGTGACGTTACCTAACGTCAAGGAGTGACGTAAAGTGTCACATTTGATAGCGAAATTAGATAAAATATTGATTATAATTGGGAAATTGAAAGAATACGAAAAAAACAATATAGAAACAAAAAATAGTAAAATGCAAATTCCAAGTTGGCTAGCTATACCCATTTTTTATAGTCAAGAAATATTTTGGCAATAATAGCCTGTTTTCAATCCAGTTCTGATGTTATAGTGGTATGTTTTTCTAGTAAGAAGGAACATATCGTGTTCCTCATTTGCCTATACACTCCTGCTGATATCTTTTCCCTAGTATATGACCTGTCTGTGTACAAGGTAACGTACAATTGACCTTGCCAATCGTCATGTATAGTGATCTAGGTCTTTTGATGATCTAGTTAGTTTTGAGCCATCCTTGTTTCTTCCATTATCACGAAATGTTGTGGTGGCATATAGACACTGCAGGCAACAAGCCATAGGGCGAGGTGAAAATGGGGATTTTCGTCTGAACTCCGGGGAGAGAGAAAAAGACGGAAGATCAGATGTTTTTCTGTATTTGTCTTTGTATATATAGCATACACGCTTTTAGAGAAAGACAGCCTAAATCTCCTACTTTCTATCGTTTCCCTACATGCTGACGTGCTGACGGTTGCCTCTATCTGTAGTATCTCTATGACTTGTAGAAGGTCATATAAGTAGCGGGTAAACATACAACACGGCTCTTTCAACTGCGCATGACTCAAGACTTTGCCAAATTTAGTAGTAACATAACAATATTGAAATAAATATGTAAATATCAGAAATATAAAACTAAAAAAAAAAACAAGAAAACCCAGGCCCAAACCCGATTGATCAAAGTGTAAATATAGAAATATCAGAAAATAAGAAATAAAAACTAAAAAAAAACAAAAAAAACCTGCACTTAACCGGGCTTCGAACCTACGACCTCTGAGTTGTAGGCTCAATACCCTACCAACTGCGCTAATCAGCTCACATTCAGTCACATCGAATAGAAGGTTAAGGCTGCTTGGACGCATGCGCACCTCAACTACTAAAATTGACGTGGTGGGTGGAATATGTAGTTTTCACATCTTGAGCAAGTCTTGAGTCATGCGCAGCTGAAAGAGCCGTGTTGTATATTTACCCGCTCCTGTCATATAAGGGTTCTTGTGCTGCTGTTGGCGTGCTTTTTATGTACCTACTCTGAAATGGAAAGACAAAAAAAATAGTTAGAACCAATTTCACAGTATTCCATAATCTTCTCCATTTTTAATTATTCATTTAAAATATTTTCAGTCTATTTAATTTTTTCCTGGTTTTATCAGACTTAAAAACCCTCTTTATTCTCCGTTGAGCTTACAGAGATCCGCCGATGTGCTTCATTATGTCTATATCCGTCTTATACAATAAATAATTAAGGCAGGTCAGTAAACAACAAAAGCAAATAGTGTTTTTTTACAGTCAACTACATACTAATTTAATGTAAGAAGGCCGCTAAATTGACTGCTTAAAACTTCTTTGTTTTTTGGACATTCAAGCTTATGTCATCCGCATCAGCAATTTGCTTGTTTTTTAGTTCAAGCTGTTTATGTTTTCGTTCATTTTGTTTTCTGATTTATTTGAACACCATGCCTTTTCAGTTCCTGGTCATTTTGTTTTTGTTTATTAAGTTTTATTTCATCGCTACGGGGAAACTCCTTTCGCTTTTTTTTCTTTATTAAATTGTTTACTAATTACTATAATTATTAGCAGAGCCGGCTTTGTCAATATTGCTTTTCTAGGTTAAACAGCTTATGACTTTGATCTGTCATTCACCGCTATTGGTAACGAGTGTGAAATAGATCCAGATAAATTTAGATTTAAAACTGACAAAAACGGATATCGTGGCTGATGGTATCTGTTTATCTATTTGCTCTCTCATTTAACAATTAATACGCCATTGCATTTGGGCATTATTTCTATGAATTGAGTAATTTGTTGTATTTTTCTCTTGAAATAGTGAATTAAATATTGAGAAATACAAGCGCTGATTTCCATTACAACCTTAAGAAAAAATTGTCGAATATTTAAAATTAATATTTAAATTAAATTAAAATTAAAATTGAAATTTAATCTCACACGTGACTTATCGATTCATATTTTAATAGAACCGTCTAATTATGAACATTAGCAAATTTACACAGGGGTTTTTTGATTGGTAGGTCATGTAAATGAAGTCAAAAATGTCGAGACTTAAAATACGGAACTGACTAGCCCCCCGGATGCCTATAGTTTTCGTAAAACCACGCCTAATTTCTTCCCAGAAACTGTTAAAATAGTTAAAAAAGCAAAATTTGTGGAGTTTCTCTGTGCCACGCTTGTCTATACTTACATATTAAATATGACAAACTTAAATTAAATGATAATTAGTCTAAATCTTTTTAAAATGTAAGTGAAGCGTTCGATATTTTGTATTTCAGAAACCCTTTCATTAAAATTATGAATACTATTTACGAACTGCTTTTCTATGATGAACATAGCTAATGCTGACAATCTCTCCTGTCCTAGAGTATTATGCAAAAAGTCTTGATCCTATTTAATGTAGAAAAACTTCGTTCGTTTTCCACATTTGTCATTGGTAATGTACATAAAATAGTCAAAAATTTTACAGTTTCCGAGAGATTGTTATTACTAATTAATTGCAGCATACATACATCTGCAAAAATTGCGATGAACTTCTTTGTTCCTTCTTTGCTAGTCTGTTTAATTATTAAACCTGGAAGGGGACGACCACTTTCCTTTAGTTTTAATAGTTTTTCAAAATTTAGTTCACTTTTAGTTCTCAAATTTTAAAACATTTGCACCACACATGATAAAAAAGTAATACCTGGAATACTACAGTTTTGTTAATTGTGATCATGGCGAGTACTTGTTGAGTTGCGAAGGGTTAAAAATGGGGATTGCAGTCTCGGAAGGTTTTTGCTATTCCAGGATATTTGATATAAAGTACCACCTCGAAGCGGGATTCTTATCTAGAATCAGAAATAATATTAGAAAGTTTCTCTATTGGCACTGATTTTTTGAAGCGCTGTAACTGCGCGAACCATAGTGTCTTGACTTGTCTTAAAGCAATTTGAAGCTCCCAGAAGACAGACATGATAAAAGGCGTAGAATAAACGTCAAATAATTGAAACACAAGCCTTTAAAAAAAAACTAGTCAAAAATCAAAATAATAACAATAACAACCCAAGTA
The DNA here is from genome assembly GCA_910591685.1 of Galerucella tenella. Taxonomy (NCBI): domain Eukaryota; kingdom Metazoa; phylum Arthropoda; class Insecta; order Coleoptera; family Chrysomelidae; genus Galerucella; species Galerucella tenella. The sequence continues at coordinate 9,218 of CAJUYH010000986.1, read as the reverse complement.
GCAATTTAAATTCTATATGGTTTGTATAAACAGCTACAAGATATGTCTTATAGGATACTTAAATTCTTATAACGGTCTACAAAACAATTATATGATCCTTATACAACTGAAAAGGGCCCATTTTTATACAACTGTTTGGTTGTATAACATTTCTATTAAAAGTTTATACAACTCTTATATGACTGTCTTATAATTATTTATACAGCTACTATAAAATGATTTAATAGTGTGTCATGTAGTCACATCTATAAAATGGGATTGAAGCAGCACAAAATGGTTGTATAATGCAATATATTTTTTTATAATGCTGTTATTTCGAGCACAATGGAAACATTTTGTCATCTAGCAGTTTATAAGAGCATTTTATTTTTGAGTGAAAAATATCAGAACCAAATTATATTTCAACTTAAACGTGCATCATACATTTCATTTGTAGAAATGGAGACTTATCAAAACGACTTTGAGCACAAATTTTGATGCGCCGCAAATTTTACTGATAGATTATAGGTATATATTTGGCAAGAAAATGAAGCGCTTCAATTCTGGTTAAGTTTCAAGTAGATACTTGAAAAAAATAATAAAATAGAATATCCTAAAATACTTTTTCTGATTCTCAAGCTTGTTCTAACAAAAATAAAGTATTCTGTTCGAACAAACAAGAACTATTTTGAATTAGTTCAAAAACGGTGAAAACAGCTCTTGGTTCAATTGAGAATTGAAAAGTATAGCATGTTTGGGCATGCGCTGTTAAATTTGCGTCCCTTTTTTTTAGCATAATATGTTTATATCTTACTTTAATTAAAAATCGCTAAAACAATAACAGTAAAAAATTAAAATGGATTTTATAAATGACGACATTAGTAATTTAAGTGATTTCTGTAGTTTAGCGTCATCCTATGCAGAAGATGACTACGAATGTACAAAACTACTAGTGTTCGAACAAATTTCTGAGCCATAACAGAATTGATTCAAAGTTGATACCTTTTCGACGCATGCGTGTATAATAATTCCTAACTGATTCGGGAATCGTCCGTGAACTATTAGTTCGAACAAACCTCATCAATATTAATCTCATATTAATATATTTTTTTTTTGAAAACTAAACATCTTTTGTACTTTTTATTAATATTTCATGTCTGTATTTCGTGCGATCCACTATTTAACCAGCTTGTAGCTTTTTGCACCAAATTTAATTGATCTGTTTATAGCAATACTACACTCTGCCACCCACTAAATTTAATTTCAGTTCCAGGAGTTATTTTGAGGTTACCTCTGAAAGTATTATTATTGTTTTCAATAGTATGTTACAAGAAAAAATTATTGAAAACCTTTAATACTAGATGTACCCAATTACTTAAAGGAAACTGAAATCATTAAAATAATCAAAGTAAATTTTTCGGATCATATTGTCGAATCGATAATATTAGCGTCCCCATATATCAAACCACTAGCCTCGTATAATTTTACCGTCTACCACCATCTATTTTATAATTCCCATACTAATTTTAAATGTGTTTAACGTGTAATTTTCTTGTAGCACAGTATTTACTAGGCAGGAACAACAATCTTAGTCAAAGTAGTAGTAGTTGACCCTCAGGCACAGAATGGATAGGCAGAGGTAGGCAGCTGTTCCCTTTAGCTGGCTGTGTTGCTGACGATCTAAACATCAATCGACGATAGTGTTTCAGCATGAGCGTCTACTACAGAGGGCAGGAATATTCAAATATTTCACGATTCACGATATTAAAAATGGAAGATAGAAGGATATTAGGAACAGTAGATTTCGAATATAGTAATGAATGAATTTGTAGCTCAAAAAGCTTTTATAGATATTATAAAATCTATAAAAATATCCAAAAGTACAGAAAAAATATTATCTACTAAATGGTTATGATCCTCTTCCAGTTCCAATCTTCAGGTACCAGATTGAATGAATTTATTGACCACGAAAAGAAATGCATTTTTGCATTTTATGGAACCAATATTGGAAGCAATCATTCCATTTGCTCAGAATAGAGTTTTTGAACGTTTTTTTTTCCTTTTTGGTAGCTGTTCTTATGCCGAGATCACTGAAGTCTGTTGCATTATTGTACATTATTGTATTTGTATTGTACATTTATTCCATGCATCCTCCCAGCCATTCCCATTACCGTATTGTATTGTCATAAGTCCTTGACAAAGTGTACAAAGTTTAAAGTGGATCAAAATCAAGTCCAAAGGAGTCACTTACAAACAAACATACATACAATACAGGGGAAGCTTGTTAAAATGTGACAAATTTCATTAGTTTTGTATCAGATTAATTTTAATCCTCCAAGTATATTAATTTGAATGAAAAACATTATTTTACAATCAATAATCATGGGACCTGGTAAATACACTCATTCATAGAGTTTTCTTGCTCACCCAGTTCTCACATACTCAGGTTTGACTGTATTTGAAAAAAAAATGTTTTATTCATTGTATACTTTCCTATATCAAATAAAATGTATAAAATTGATGATTATTGCTTTATTTTTCCCACTTCAGGCTTTATATGGTCCATTGTTTGACATTTCATTTAATTTAACTTGACTATTTGATTGTTATTTTTGTAATATCAATCTAATGTTGAGTAACTTTAAATGAAATATCAAAAATGAACCATGAATGACATTTTGCAATAAAAGTAAGATTACAGTTATTTTGAATATGCCGCCAAAAACTAAAATGGCTCAAGGACTCTGAAGGTAGAGCCACTCTTACATAATTCACCGAAGGCAGCGCCACGGGTAAGATGAATATTTTTAGGTAGGTTATCTATGGGGAGGGATGCATACAAGTAGTTTGTATTTATCATATTCATTATAGTATAATATTAAGTTTAAATAAGTTTATTAAATTCGTCTCTCGTTAAATAAAAATATATACAGAAAGTGATATCAAATCTCAATGAAAATAAAAGAAGTTTCCTTCTTTCTTTGCCATGGTACAAGAAGTCAAGAAGGAGTATTACAAGAATTGGGGATAAGTAACCTACACAATACACTTTTCTTATTGAAAATTGATATTAAAGTACAGACCAAGTTTCATTTCTTCCCATTTCAAAACGCTTAAGAACATCTCTGGAATATTTGAAATTAAAGGGTGTGGTTAATATTGAACCTTTTGTTTCAGTTTAACTCCTGATACGATATTGTTACGAAGTTGTTAGAGGCTTAATCTAAAGATAGAGGTATTTCACTAAAGTTTGTCTGACTTTATAACGCAGTTAAATAAAATTATTAAGATCAATATTTTATATTATGCAAAGCATGTTAATGTTTAACGGTCCTAATCATGCAGTAAACTGGGATGTGTTTCTAAAATACTTTCAGGTCTTTGAATTTCTTACTTCCGTCTGTTCCTTCTATTAGTGTATTTGTTCAACCTTTCTATTTCAACTTCTAGTTGATAAACTTCACATTCATCTATTTCCCATCTGGAATCAAAATGTTTCTATTCTTTTGCGATCCACAAATAACCTATATTTGCTTTTTGAAGAAATATTCGAAGAAATCTTATTCAGCGTTTTATCCACAGACCGTTCTTCTGTAGGTACAGAAATTTTTAGGTAAAGAACGAAGTCTCTTCAATCCTCCAGCCTTTCAATAATCCCAGCTGTAGGACCAGAATCCATGGTTCTTACGTCAATAACGTTCATTAAATACCCACTGCTCTCTGAGGTAAGTAAGTATTACCTTAAGAATATGGTCTGAGCAGTGAGCAGTCATAGAAAGCGGAATATATTGCCGTCGAACATTGACTTTGTTGGCCAATTATTTCCTAATGATACAGGAGGAATTATCTTTGCTGAATTCTAAATAGGGCAGATTCCTAAGAAAAAGTATAATACATATGCATCTCTGGTCTGGTGGCCAAAGATCAGACAAATCTCTGCGATGCTAAAGCTAAGCAAGGTCCAAAAACTTGCATGCATTGGCATTACAGGGGCAATGAGGACTAAGACAGCGGCGCCGGAGACAATGCTAGACCTTCCTCCGCTACATTGTGTCATAATGTGCGAAGCGAAGGCAGCTCTAGCCCGACTGGAAAAAGCATCAGACCATGGCGTGGCACATGGGAGAGGACACACAGAAATAAGGCATGTGGATGACGACATCTTTAAAATGCAAACAGACCACATGACCACCAGATGTATCTTTCCCATCAAAGATCGAAAGGAGCTTGAGGAAGAGAACGCACCACCCGAATGAACTGATCTGGTACACAGACGGATCAAAAAATGAGCTCGGCGCCGGAGCGGGCATTTAAAGATGAAGAAATCGTCTCGCTTGGAGAATCTGCCTCGGTATTTCAAGCAGATATGCAATACTTGCATGAGCAAGGGCAAATAACATGAGAGCCTACAAGAACAGGCAGATCAGGATCTACAGTGACAGTCAAGCTGCCCTTGAAGCACTTCAGAGCTCTAAGGTAACATCTCGGCTGGTATGGGAATGCGGCGAAGAGCTTAGAAGACTGGCGTCTCGCAATAATGTAACACTGGAGTCACAAAGGAATCGCTGGCAATGAAAAAGCTGAAAAAAATCGCAAGAGCAGGATCGTCAACCCTGATGAACGGTCCCGAACCAGCTGTGGGCATTCCCATATGCTCAACTGGGTCATGGTTAAAAGGGTGGGTAAAAGAACAGCACAATAAACACTGGAAGAATACGCCCAGGAAAATACATGGGAAGAAATTCATAAGAGAACCATTAGAAAAAGTAGCAAAAGAGCAGCTCTCAATGAGTAGGAACAAACTACGCACCATAGCGGGGCACTTTCCCACAATTGAGAACCTGAACAAAATAGGGCTCTATAACGGAGACCTTACATGCAGAAGATGCAAAAAGGATACCGAAACAGCTCTGCATATACTATGCAACCGTGAGACGCTGGACCACAGGAGGCAGAAACTGTATGGTAGACACCAAATGACTCCAGAAGACTTCTACAACCAACCAGCAAAGAACCTGTATAAGCTAATACAGGGAACGGATTGGCTGAATAGGTTGTAGTCAGAACACTAGGAGTATCCACAATAAGCCCAGGAGGCTGAGGTGGTGCTGGCATAGGGACGGCTCCATTGAAAAAAAGAAAAAGTATTAGATGCAATGATGTCCTCTACTTATACTTAAGAATCAAATTTTCGATAGGTTAGTTGTCAAAAGTAATCTTTTTATAATTCCTGTTCCAATTTTACTTTTGTTTCCCTATAATTCGTTACAATGATCATAGGAATGTAAATTTAGTCACCACCTTCACTGAATATCAAGTGAATTCTGATAACCAGTACCTATTAACTGAGAAAAGTTGAATGTTTATTTATAGTAACTAACTGCATATTTACATATTTGTATAATATCTTGTATATTAAAATAAACCATTATTAATATCTTTACCTAGTCAATTAACTGGCCGTATCGAGCTCATTAAATCAGAAATAATACAAAACCTAATGATTCATTTCCAAGTAACAAACGTTGTCTTCTGGTTGAAAATAGATCGTTAAGGTGCGTCCACACTATGCCACTGTTTGCCAATTGGCAAAACCAATTCTATGTAGACGCAACCGTTGGCACATGCCAAGAATCCAGCTGTGTGCCAATGAAAATCGCTGAGTGTCAGTCTTCTTCAGAGGAAGCCAACCCAAAAATGTTGGCCAACTAGCAACTAGAAATTCATTAAATTGATAACTATAAAGCCGAAGGTAAAAAGAAAATTCTTGGATTGCTTGCCAAATAACTTAGAAATGAAAACAAAACGACATGCAAATGAAGGGGATGCCAATAACAGACTGCCTAAATGAAGCTGCAACTCAATATCTCGAAATAAAGTAAAAAGCTGCAAAATATTATGACTGGTATGATGGAAGCTACCATGAAATATTGAAAAGAATGAGTGAGGCAAGACTCAAGTGATTTTAAACTAAAACAAGATTCACAAGCTTTTATTGATGCCCGAAAAGAGTCAAAAATGATTAATAACAGAGCAAAGATAAATTGAAGAAATAGGAAATATATACAAACTAACAAGCAATCAAAAAAAAAGTGAATAAAGATGAGACAATAGGCATAAAGAATGTAAAAGAAGGTGAATATCATTACTGTATGGACTGGACAAGATATTTCAAAAAACTGTTAATCAATAAAGGATTACCTAAAGTGGAAGAAGAACGAAAAAATTCAATTCAATCGAATCGACGAAGGAATAGACATCTGAAACTATTACTGGGAATGGTAATGGCCAATCGCCTGGTCAAAGCAAAATTAACATGTAATTATTAAAGTATTCATACATCCGGATCCGAGGTAGACTATTTCAATGGATTAAAAACATATAGATTGAAGAAAAAATACCTATGGAATAGAAAACTAGAGATATAGTAGCTAAGCAATATGAAAGGGATAAGCATATGTGTAAGAGCTACTGGAGGTTACGAAGTTGTATACCCACAACGTTAGGCAGATTATAGAGAAAACACATGGACAAGAATGGTTTTTATTTGTTTGAATCTACTTGAATCTATTGACAAAAAAATGACAACCTTCAAGTGAATAACATTAGCAATCCAGTCTAGTTCAGTCTAGTTTTGTTTTAGGAAAAATAGGTAGAAAGTGAGTGATAGTAACAATAAAATGTATATTTCAGAGCAGATAAAAAAATTAAAATATGGAATGAAGAAAGTTTGGAAAAGTAACAAAGTCAACCTAATAAGAAAAGTTACCAGCTCTTTCAGAAAGGTGTGAAGACTTTCATAGCACGAACGGTACATGTGAGTCAACATTATTTTTTCTGATAGATTAGGTTTTTTACTTGAGATCGATTTAATGAGTATACGCTATATTTACATAAGTAGCAAATTGGTAGTAGCCACTTCCAAGTAATTACATATAATACAAGTTCAAGAATGTTGAGCAATGAGAGCTGAAGGCCGTATTCTGCATGTCGTATCAACCTTATTTTGTTCTCCTCTTTTTATTTCTATTGTACTTATTTATAAGCATACACGGTTGAGTTCGTTTATTTCAATGATGTGATACAAATAACGGTGTGGAATTATCTATTACTTTAACAGGTATTAACTAGTGTGTCAATTATTCGCTAGTGCTTAAAGATTATTTCCGTCTTTGTATTCATGATAGGAAAGTTTAACATTGCTTAGAAAATAGAGCTACTCAATATTTTTTATTATACTAAAACTCAATTATCGGTTGGTTGGATGTTGAAATTAGAAAATGAAAGGATGGGGGGACGGGGGTTGAAACATGATTTTTAATGTATTTTTGTGGATATTTTGCGCTGTATATCTACTAGACTTGTGGAAAACGTGCTTGGAAAATATTGATCAAAATTCATCCGTGTTTGATTGAACTACTACCACTTGTGTTTTTTTTTTAATTTGGTTTTTACTGTCGCATCAACCATGTTAGTTATTAGTGACAAACTTTTCAAGATAATTATTTCAGTTAAATAGTCTAGCAGTTCATGTATGTCGCAATTTTGACCTAATGCTGATTTTAATGTGTTTGGTATATTATATTTTATTCGCGCTCCATTATAATTGGGGCATTCTATAACAATGTGCTTGACTGTCATTTGCTTGGAACATGCAGCACACTCTGGTGTTCCATTCTTGCTGAATAAATGTTGATGAGCCAATTTAGTGTGTCCTATTTTTAATCTTGTTAGGAGAACTTGTTGGGAGCGCTGGCTTGTCTTCTAGGAATTCACATCGGGCTTCACTTAGCGCAACTTTGTTTTCGACTCGTACCACTGATTTTGCCACGCATCGAAAAAATTTTCTTTCGCAATAAGCTTTAAGTAACTGATGGTCATCGCGTTAACTATAGTGGCACTATCACTTTCGGCTGCTTCTTTTGCTCGTTGATCTGCCTTTTCATTACCCTGAATTCCGGTGTGGGATGGGATCCACATGAATTTGACATCTATTTGGAATTCCTGGAGTTCGCAGAGCTCTTCCTCAATTTGTGTTGTATTTTCACGAAAAAACAAACTAAAATGCCACTTACCTTAAGGAAATTGGTTAACGCACTTACTCGAGTAACGGTGCGAAGCTACCGTCCGTATGATTATGCCTGAACGCCTCTAAGGCTGTATTCTTTCTAGTCAAAGGTAGCAACGATATCTCTTGGAGTTACGAGAATCGAAAAGTATTGTCAAAACAATGTGACTTTACTAGGCGATCGTAGTTTTTGCTACGGTCGTCGCACGACCCCTATTTATTTTTGAGATCAATTGTCGGCGGTGGAATCGATCCTTGCTATGTCTGACGCGATCTTCTACTAGACGAATATGGGTAACACAATTATTTCGATGCTGGAGCTCGGAATTGTCTGTAGATGACGTACGTACCTGGAAGGTGTGCTGCGATCTTTTGAAACTCAGCATTTAGCTTGGGGATTCGTCGTGTCGATTAGACGAGACCCCTTGTGTTGTATCTGTGAAAAAGAGAATTAGCCGTTTCTGGTTACACATCGAAGGATTCGAATTGTAACCAAAAACGTTTTTGGAACTTTAGTTCTTTACGCCAGGTTATGTTTGCGACGCAAAAGATCTGACCGTTACGCGTTACGTTACGCTGCGTTATGTTACATTGCTTCGTTATGTGCCTTGCTTTTGTGTGCTTGTGCCTCCTTAGTCTCTCTCTCGTTTACGAAGCAGCGATTCATAATAATAAATATGCTCCTACCCGGATTCGAACCCGGGCCGCCCGCGTGCAATGCGAGCATTCTACCACTGAACCACCGATGCTATATTGAAATTCTATGCAAAGCTGGTATTCGCAGTGCTGGTGATCTACTTGAATTTGTTGGGATAAATTTTTACTATTATTTCCATAATTTTTTGTGCGCGATTAAGGGGTCTAGCACATTTACTTTTCGAAATACAGGGTGTTGAAATTTTGAAAACTTGAATGTTTTAATTCGATAACTTTAAAATGGATGGATAAATTGATTTGACATTTGGCAGGTTGTTTTTAAATGTAAAAGGGCATATTTTGAAAGAAATTGTAGTTTGTGCAACTAGTGTGGATATGATGGCCATATCGCACGTTCAAGTGCGATATGGACAATATGGACGATATGGACAATCCACACGAGTCGAACAGCATATTTTTTCTACGATCCACTTAAGAAAAAATCTAGAAAATAAAAATTTCTATAAACTGTAAT